>LSSL01007709.1:0-29736 GCA_001953115.1 Smittium mucronatum | reverse complement strand
TTTTTTTTAATAAAGATATTTTAAAAAGTTTCAGATAAATTATTTTATTGGTCTGGTAAATAAAATGGCAAAATCAATGTAAATACAGGCATGGAGATATGATATTCTTTTTTTTTCTTGTGAATCAAATAAATCTTTTTGGATTTTTTAAAGAATTAAAATAAGTTCTTAGTGAGCGCTATTTAATTAAATAATCTTCTAAATAAATTTATTTTAATTCATTTTTTTTATTTAAATTAAAATTATATAAAAAAATTAAAATTATTAGACTATTTCTTTCTATTTTCTTTATAATTATTTTTTGGATATCAAACCTTTTCACTTCAAATATATATTAGCTATGTAAATTAAAAACATTGTATTATTTACACTTTATTATTTTTATTACTAATATCATCAATGAGTCATCCGAAATTATTTCCAGTGATAGAGGAAGTTCTTCTTATTTAGATGTCGATATTTATTTTCTTCTAATAGTTAAATGTGTTTTTTTTTCTAGAACTTGACTCTCCAGGTAAACATTTTTTCCTGTTCTTTTAATCGTTTGATTTGATACTTCAATATTAGATTAGACATTTTCGGTGTTTTTTTAAATCTAAATTACGTAAAAAAACACATCCAACCTCTATGTTCAAAAAGATATACTCTTTTTTTGTTTTTTTGAAATATCTCTAAAGCTTATTTTTTTTAAAAAAAAAAAAACATTAAAATATTCGTTAGGCGTAGAGAATCATATTCTAACTTTCTAATACAAACTTATTGCTTAACTTAATATAATTTTCTTTTTATATCAGACTTCAAATAGTAAAATAAAAAAGTATTAAAAAATTGACAATTTTTTTTAAAAAAATAATATAAATATAATTAGAAATTTCATATCTACATGCTTTAAATGAGAAAGGAAAAAAAAAGTGCTTTAAAATAAGATTTTTGATTTTATCTGAGTATTATTTGGTCGATTTTAACCTGTTTGCAGACTCTGAAAAAATGTAAAGAAATCGAAAATTTCGACAGATTAATTTTATCCTGTTGTTTTTGAAAGAAAATAATGGTAAATTTTCTAAAATTGTTAATATAATAATTTTTAATTATCACTGTTATTTAAAACTTAAATCTTACCGCCAAAATTGATCTACTAACTAATTAAAATATACTAAAACTTTTTTTAAAATTTTTTTTTTTTTTACTATAATATTCTTTTCTGATAAAAATATTTCCAAATGATTTAAAAAATTTAATCTCGCCCAATAATTTGTTTCAAATTTTAGTGAGGAAGGGGGTTATTTTTTAAATACAAGCTTTTAGCATTAATATTAATTTTATAGGGTGATCAAAAAACGATTTTTTGATGATAATAGGCTAAAAGTTAAGTCTTTTATTAAAAAAATATTTTGAACCTAATTGAAAAGTTTTTTATGAAAAAAAATAATAATAATTAAAAGAATAAAAAAATGAATAAAAAATGCTAAATTTTTGAATCAAAGATATTTTAATTATTATTTAAGCCTTTTTGTATAAAAATTACCAAAAAAATAGAAGAAAATATATTATTGGAGTTTTTATTAAAGTATTAAAATTATTATTTCTAGTTGCGCCCTTATTTAAAATATAATTATATTTATAATATTTAAAAAAAAACTACTCATTAGATACAGGGTATATATTTTAACTTTATATTATAAAAAACAGGAGAAGATGGGAAAATAATCGATATCATTGGTGCAGTTTTTCTTTTAATTTTCAGGGTGGAAAAATAGGTAATACAAAAAATACATTTAATAATTCAATCTCTGGAAAATAAACAAGTATAATTACCTCTTCTAGTGAGATCATAAAAAATAAAGATTGAGTAGTAATAAAAAAAAAATTATCCTTTCAACGAGATATTTTTTTCATTTATCTTTTTTACTTTTAGAATTAATTTTTGAGAATAAAATGTGATTAAACGTGGCTTTATTTATGTTATATATTTAGATAAGATCATCTCTTAAACTAAAAAAAATTACTTTGACATTTACAATACATAAAATTTTTAAGCTGACAACTTTTTGATTAAAAATTCTAACTATTTATGCTAATGAAATTAATTGAGAATACAAAAAAAAAGAGATTTTAACAAATCAATAATATTTAAAAGATAATATTTTATCTATATTTTCATTAAAAATGATAGAAGAAAATAAAATCTATCGAATTTTCCCTTATTTTGAAAAATTTTATTTTTATATCTATTTTTTTATGGATTCTGTCGAAAAAAAAACATTTAAATTTTTTACTTAATTAATTAACTGATTTAAAATATATATACTTTTACTAGTAAAAATGTACATGCCTAAAATATAGTATATAATTTTCCGTTTTTTTCACCACTATTCCAAAAAAATTAACTAACATATGATCTTTTACTTTAAATATTTTTGAAAATAGTTACATCTGAGTTTTATTTTTATTATCTTTTTTACAGAAATTGATTTTTTCTACCGATTTTTTTATTTCATTGAAAAATATAATAATAAATTTTTCAGGGAAAAAATTACTTAGTTTTTTGAGCATCCAAAAAATTTATTACGATAGATCAATTTCAATATTTCTTTAAATTCACAATTTAATGACCACTAGAATCCTATCAACATTTTTATCCATATTAATGAGTCTATATTTTATACCCAAAATAAGAAAATTGAAGGTAAAATCCGTTTTTTAAACACATTTTTATATAGAATCAACGCCCACTGAGATTTCAACTCTTATGATATTTTCCTGATTATAAAAATATTTTTAGAGTTTGCCCATTGTTTTAAAAATTTATCAAAAAACAAAAAGCACAGATTTTTGTGGAAAAATGATTGCACTATCATTTTTTTTCCTAAAAAATATTAGAGAATTTATTTAATTTATCTCCTATATAAAAATAAACCACCAAAAATAAATTTGCACATAGTTATTAGTTAATAACTAGGATTAAAAAAAATTTTTGGAGGGAATTAAATTAATTCGATAGTTCTCAATAATTACTCCAGATTTAAGCAATTGCGGCATTTTTCATAAAAAATAGTAACATTCGTAATTTTCTGTATCCCTTATTTATATATATGGGATTTTTAAATCACAGCAGTAATTATTTCGTGGCATCATTTTTATTTCTTAATTAGATTTGAGTTTAATTGACGTACTTACTTTTTGAGTAATACTGTATTACTTTCGCAAAATTAATTTTATTTGAAAGATTTATCCAATTGAATCTCCATTGCTAAAAATAGGCACATAGTTCGACATAAAAATAATTTTGGTTGGAGGTAATGTGTAATATAGTTATTTTACCAAATTTAGAAGCGCTTAATAAGTGAAATAAAAATCGTTCATGCATAGGATAAATCCTTTTCACAAGCATATATTTTACCAATATAATTTATAATAACTTTGAATTTTAATTTCTATCCAACTAAATTATTAAAGTATTATATCATTGGTTTTTAATATTAATGGATATGATTTATAGGCATAATTTAGATATTTTATAATTATCAGTGTTGGATAATTTATTTTTGGTTCTAATCTTAAATTAGATGTGGCCAAAAGATCATAAGCTAGTTCGTATCAAAACTAAATTTGCGTAAACAGATATAGATCTTTTTATTTTGATATATAAAAGGTATTATTTAAATTATTCGGTAATAAATTAGTAACTGAGTGGAAATCTTAATTCAAATTCAAAAAAGTAACAGAAAATTTATTTCAAAACTTCTGTTATTTTTTCCCAATAATTTATATTTTCGAAAATTTCTCGTTCCAAAATTTTTTTCCATCAATCGATAACAAAAAAACTTTATAAAAAACTTTTTTTGGTGGTTTATTTCTTTATTTGCGATAAATTCGATAAACCCTGTACTATTTTGCCTTAATAAATATCTCTGCTGCTATTATTTTCTCTATTTTTTTCTTCGAAAAACAATTTTCAATTATGCTAAAGAATTTTTTTTTAATCTTCGCAATTTATTGGCACCATAGTTTTGGGAAGTTTGTTTTAGAATTATCATCTATTCCTGATAAAAGGTTTTGTGGGTAAAATTAAAATATTTTTAGAAAATTCAGTTAATTTAAACTCTGATAATATTCATAAATTTGCTTCTATACTATTTAAATATCAACAGTAACTTGATTTATGAATAAACAAAAAAAAATCGCATTATCATTACTGTGGTCAGAGTGTATTTTTTCCAACCCCCCCCCCCCACCCATTAACTTATAAATGTTAATTTATATATAAATTTACTCGCTTAACATCGATTATAAATTAATGAGTTTTTATTATATATAAACCTTACCCCTATTTAAAATATTTTACAATACTATACTAATATTAGTCTTTTATAATATAAATGCATTCACTTTTAATGAATAAAAAAAAAATTTCTTTTTTTATAATATAAATTTTTCTCCTAGACACGTAATTATTAAATAAATATAATTGTAAAAAAAAGAGATTTTTTTATAATAAACACTAACAAATAAAATAAAATAAGCTCTTCCAAAAGACCTAAATCTAAGTTTTTAATTGGATATGATTTATATAAAGGCATAAATTGCATTTAAGTTTTTTATTACTTCAATTTTGTGTTCATGAATGCACCTTAAATGATACTAATCAATATTAATTTAAAATATATATCTATAAGTTTGAACATTTTCTTAGAGTCTGGAAATTTTTTCATTAATAAAGAAATTATTATCAAAAAATGTTTTAGATATTTTATGTTTCATTAAATTAGTTTCTAAATGAATATCTGCCTAATAACAAACTTGGGTCTTAAATGGATCTTAAATGGATCTATTTTTTTAAATTAGCATAGCAGCTCTAGTTTCTTAAATGAGACCAAGTTCTTTTATTTTTGTCTCCAGAATCTCTGTTTTTTTCAATTACAAACGGGTAACAAAGAAATTTAATAAAAAAAAGTTTTATACTATACTTCGATTAAATGCTTAATATTAGCAACACAATAAAAAAACATCTTACCCTTTAATCTAGATTTAAATTTAAAGCTAAAATACAATAAAAAAAATTTTGGAAGAGTTTTTTTATTTAAAAATAAACAAAATTAACCTTTATTAATCTATCTCACAAAAATTTGTATCTGTTAAAAAAATAATAAATCAATTATAAAAAAGGTGAAAATTTTTCTGATAAAAATTTGGGAAAAAAAAATTCGATAAGTCAAATTTCCAATATTTTAAAAAAAGAATCTAATGAACCCTCTAACTACATGAATAATTTGATTAATTTATTTTTAATATTGAATAATTGGATTTTGGTTATGATAGACCTCACTTAATTTTTTTTGTGAAATTTTTGGTCTTTAATTTTACTTTTATTCAGATTTATTGAAAATAATTATTTAATTAAAAATTTAGAACTGTTTTTCTTTAAATGATTTACCTTTGGTGAGGAGGTGCTACCAATAAAACATAATTTTTAGTTAAAGGTAAAAGTTAAAAATATATGACTAAATTTTTTTAGTAAAAATTTAATCTTTAGACGAAATAATTGGGATATAAATATCGAGTATTTTAATTTTTACCTAATATTAACCGCTTGGTATGTTCGGTATATACTTGAAATTGATTGAAATAACAAGTTTTAACATTAAATAGCTATCTGAAAATAATAAAAGGCTTCTTGATGCTAAATTGATATATATAGAGAGAGGGTTTCTTTTATCTGAAAGTAGTTTTTTCTTGAGAACTATCAGTCCAAGAGGTTTAATGCGTAAATTATAATGCTGGAGACACTTGAATTTTGGGTGTCTTCCTGAGTCTTTATATTATAATATTATATTTCTTTTTTTTTTTATTAATTAATTGATTTTTCAGATTATATTGATTTTTATAGGGATTATAAAGCAAAGAAAATTTATAAAGAAATTCTATAAAAACTTCAAAATTTGCTTATAAATATAATGTGCTTATTAAAAACTTTATTCATCCAAGTATTAATGCTTATAAAATATTCATTTTATTTTTCTCTGTTTCCCTTCATTTACAATGCTGAAAGTCAAGATTTTGTATTTGATTAAATTATATGTAATATCAATTTATTCCCACGTATTGATTTTTATTTATTCACTAAAGGCACTTGTAACTTTTAAACTGATTTTTTTTTTTTTTTTTTAGAATTACACTTCACAAAAAACATAAGTTTTTTTTTAAATTTACCGATTTAAAAAATTCATCCATTTTTCCTTAATTTTTTTTTTTTTTGAAACTTCCACAGTTTTTAATGTCAAAATTTTATCAAATTTTTCCTCATTTAAAATCTTTGAAATATAGTGTGGCAATTTTGATAGTTTTCTTCAGATTCATCTCTAGATCTGAAACATTTCCATATATTTTTATTTAAAGATATTAATTAGAAAAAGCTACTTTTTTCTACGCCAATTATAGAAATATTTCTTATATAAAACCCATAGCCTGTTTTATTATAAAAAGTGCCCCAAATAGAAATCTTTTGATTGTTTGGGAAAAATTTTTTTTATATAAAAAATTCAGAAAATTTTACCCAATAGAATCAAAAAAAAAATTCCGGTACTATCCAATGTAATTTTGAGTACTTTGAACTAAAATTACTCAAAAACACTTAAAAGTCGGTATTGGAGGAACTGAGCTCGTTAGCAACAGTATTATTTTAATATAAAACTTACATTATCGTAAAAATTCTCCCCTCCTTCTCCTCCTCCTCCATAAAAAATAAGATTCTTTTTTTCAAAAAGCTACACTAAGATACTTGGGTAATATTTATAAGAAAATATAATCATTTCGACACCAAAGATTCATATATGAATTTCTTAAAACTTTAGGTTCATAACTAATGAAATTATTTTTCATTTTATAACAAAATTTTCTGTGGAAATTTTAGTTAAAACGTATATTTTAAAGCGAATATTTACTAATATTATTAAAATTACTGGTTTTAATTTAAAACATATAACTAATTCAACAAATTGTATTGTTAAGTTAAATTTGGTTGGTTATTTTGTAGAAATTTTATAACTATCTCCTGAAATTAATGACAAAAAATGAGAGGAAAAATATATGATAAAAGATTAAAATAATTCATTCTAGTGAAAATTATTACGAAAATTTATGAATTATTTTAAGAATATTGAATAATTCAGTTTAGGTAAAAATCCAATTATAAAATGTTTAAAACTTCAACCCGATTCCCAAAAACTAATTAAAAATCCGGATCTTTTTTTAATCCAGTTTATACTGTTAGAAATAAAAATTACTAATGAATCTAATTTTTTTCTCATATTTTTACTTTCTCCCCATCTTTTTTCTAAGCGAAATAAACAAAAATAAATCTACAGTACATATTGATATTATTAATATTTCTTAAATCTAGAGCCTTAGTTTATATTTTATTGATAATATTGTTAAATATTCTATCGTAATAAAATTTATTAAACTTTTTAAATAAAGATATATATCTTTATTTTGAATTGAAAAAACTTGAAAAAAATGGAAGAAGTATTGTAATTATGGAAATATTTATTGAGCTTATTCATATTAAATGCAGAGATTCTATTTTTTTTAAAATCGAAAATATGATTATTAGAAATATATGGATTAAGATTTTTTTTCATTTTTATTTTAATAAATCTGATTATTTAACTTTAAAAACTTTCTAATATATATAATACCTAATTTCAATATACAAAATTATTTAATAAAAACATGTAAATTTTTAGTTCTTTAGTAGAGCGGGCTATTTTTCAAGAAAGGATTTTTTAGATCTCAATATATGCCGAAAAAACCTTCTTAACTTTGCCGAAAATTGTTAAAGGAGACAAAAATTAAGTTTTGGTGTGTTTTTTTGCAGCTTTTAACGTAATTTGACTTTTTTTTTAAAAAAAAGGATGAAACTTAAAATTATATTAAAATAACTGAAATCAAATTTTGAATTTAAAAGAGGTATAAAAATACAAAAAATAATGGGATAAATATCATTGATATGCGTGAAAATTATTTTGATCTCAAATTTTTTTTATCTATATCTATATCTTAATCGATTATAAAACCGCAAATATAAATAAATAAATCATATTAGTGTCCCAAATCGATTTTTTACTTTATAAACATCTAAAAAATTCATTTTTAAGTATAAAAAAAAAACTGGACAAAAAGATTCAAAATTTATATATTTTTAAGTCGGATTTTTTTAAAACTCAGTGAAAAATTATATAATTCATATAAACTCTAAATTTATAATAAACTCAACCCAAATTTTGAAATAAAAAAACCATTTAAAACAGAAAAAATAAAAAATATTTTAATGATTTAAATTTAAATATATTTTTTTAATGATGTTCAGAAACTTCTTATGAGTTTATAATTGGCTTTATTCTATTTTTTTGGTATAATGAGACTCCCCTTCACCTACAGATTCTATTTCGTTTTCGCCTTGACTTTTTATTTCTTTATTTAATGAGTATTTCGTGATTCTTTTGTCGATTATTCATTATATTTTGAAACCAAAATATAAATATTGCTTAATATTGAGTCTGTGAATTTTATTTGTTAATTAGAGTCCCGATTTAATAATAAAATTCATGTATTTTTCGAAATTCTCAACAATTTTTTTTTCGGATATAGTCTCTGGAATACTCGGCAGTATATAAAAAAATTTGCTATAAATGCATTTTAATTGCCTTTTTGAATTTTTTTCGAGATTTCCAAAAAATATTATGAAAGTTATTCAATAGATTTTACATCTTTTTTATCGATATTTTATAATTATTGTATAAAGAATCTTTAGATTTGGTATTAATAATTTTAAAGGCTTGATTCATATTTTTTAATACAAAAATTAATGAAACACCTGTCAACAACTATTTTTCCATGATATTCAGTAAAATATTTCTTTTTCAGATTTATATATTAATTGCTGGATATTGAGCTTAAATACTCTTATTGACCTAAAATTAAGCCCTGAATCATTCCACACATGCATTTTTTTTAAATCAAAACAAAATTTGGCAATAATAAATATAACAAGAAGTATATGCATATTCTAAGTCTTATTTTAAAATTTTAGAGATAGTCATCTTATTTAAATTTCATAATATTCTCATTTCCAAGGCATATATTATAAAATTTTAAGTTTAAATTTGATATTTTTTGTAGAAGGGAGTTTTGGTTTTATCTGGGACTCCAAATATTCTAAAATTTTCCTCAAATTTTACATAATTATCCAGTATTTGGCCCCGAGGCAGTCGAGAAATTCGATAAATTACTCTTTCTGTAATTATCTGATCTTTTTATGATATTTATATATGAAAATATCTGATTTTCATCTGGAATATTGCTCTCTGAATTCGGGTTTTTTAATAATTTTTTAATCCTTATAGCAGACTTGTCAAATTTTAGTTTTTATCATATATTTTTCAAAAAATAATTGGATAATTTTTAATATTTACTAATCCAAGTTCTAGCATTAGTCTTTCAGATATAAATAAGCTATATATATTTTTGCAATTTTGAGGCAATAAATCGTAAATCTTACTGAAATATTTCCCTTTCTTAAAAAAAATAAATTACTGGTTATTCTTAATTTTTCTAGTAAATATTTCTATACTTTTTCTTTTGTTTTTCGGTTACGAAAAAAAAAAATTTTGAGGAACTTTTTTTAGATCCAAATTAAAAACTCCACATTCAGATTTTTCTGTAGTCTTTTTATACTGTTTATTTGTAAATAAAACTCCGAATTTTCATAATTAATTTTTTTTATAAACGGAAGATATCAGTGGAAAAATACTCTATATGTTTTTTCTAAGATTTGTTAGCCCACTACGTATATTTATTACTCTTTTTAACACAATTATTTAGTTAAATTAATTTTAAATCTGCTTCAAAATCACCATACTATTTTTTAATCATTAAATAAACACTTTAGTGGAGTTTTATTATAATATTTGGATATTCATTTTTCTAGTTGATCTTTTTTTTTTGAAATAAGATTTTTTTTAATTAATGTTTTCAAAATAACTTTAGAAATATTCAACGTTAAACGCGTATGTATTTGAAAAACTAACTAAAAAACATTTAACTTTGAATTAATATCGATAATAAAAAAAACAAATCTTTTTTAAATTTTTAATATCTTTTTTTGAGGTAAAAAGAAAAAAACTCAGTTACATTCACTTTTTATTTTTTATAAATATATCTAATGAAATCTCCACCATGTCAGGAAGTCATGTATCACAGTTTTTCACTCGTAGCCATGAAAAATATCAGAGAATTTTTATCCTTTCAAGCAAAAATCTATTTTTTAAATTTTAAATTTTAAATTTATAATAATTTTTCAATCATATCACTACTATTACAAAACCTAGTAAATAAATGGTTTAAATATTCAAAACTTGCTATTAAAGTGTCTACTTTCCCAAGAAATTCCCATAAATACATTTTATTTTATATTATTTGGTGAATTAAACTAAAAAAATTCAATTCCAGTAAAATTAATAAGAAAATGGCTATATTATTTTTAAATAAGTAAAATAGAAAAAAAAATGAAAATTTTTGGTTTTATATTATTTTTCACTAATTTTTTCAAAATTTTCTGCTTATTTTCTCTCGCATTTCACTCATTCTGGTTCCGAAATTCCAAAATATCTACTTAAAATATTAAAAGATGAAAAATAATTCAAAATAAATAAGTATTTAATTGATTATCAAATTTTAATGCTTATAAGATCTTTTTTATTTAGGGGGACTAAAAAAAATAATGATGTTATTTTACCCAAATCTGGTTTGCTTGCTTTCAGAAATATCCATCTTTTTATATTTGGTTTGGTTTTTCCAGAATCAATGTTAAAAATATCGTTTTTTAAAAAAAAAATCACTTTATCATGATTTCTTTTGTAAAAATAATTATTATGTGCCTTCATTACTTGAGGGTATTTTTAACTGGGTATTAATTTGAATTCAATTCTGGAAAAGATATAAATATTCTGTCTTTAATTAGAATTATTTTACTTTTAAAACTAAAATACTAATACTTGAGATAGTTTTAAGATCAGGAACATAATATTTCATTCCTTTAATTTTATAAATAGATCTGAAGAGGTATTTTCTAATTTAAATTTAATTAAAATTTAAAGTAGGCTTTTTTGATGGTCTCGATATCTTTAGTGAATTGAAAGCTAAATTCACCAAATACTAGTAGAAATTTGGCTAAATAATATTATTGATTGCGTTTTATTTGAAATAAAAAAAAAATTATTAATTATGAAGTCTTTAGTATCCAAATATATGATTTTTTTAGGAATAGAAAAAAAAGCTTTATTCGGACTTCAATACTATTTTAAAATTTTCACATCTCAAGTGGTGTCATATTTTAGATTACTAAGTTGATAAAAGCTCTTGGAGAGATATTCAGGTAGATAAATGATATTATCAGGATATAAATATCTTGGGTAAATTTTAGGATTTGTATAATTTATAACGCTTGAAAACATAAGTTTTGATAGTCTAAATAATACTCAAATATTTAAACTTTTAATAATATCATCCCTTTTTTTTCTTAATAACTATACACTCAGATGAATATCTTATTAAACCCCTAATTTAGATTCGAAATTTAAATTCTCTTTCTCCGTTTTTATTTCTGATTTTTTATCATAATTTTTTTTATCTCAGCCCTAAACGATTATTATAATTTATTTTTCTTATAAAAAAGTAATTATTTAAGTTTTTTTTATTTAATTTTATTCAAGGTGGATATAAATTTTAAAAATGATTACTTATAATATAACTCTAATCCAAATTGAAAAAATTATGCTTTATAAGATTAGAAATTATGATTCATAAGATTAAACTTGAATTTGATATTAAAAAAATCAAAAAAAAAATTTCGTCGCTTAAAAAGAATTTTTTTCTAATTTTTCTTTTCAAAGTTCGTATAATTGCAAAAAAATATTTTTTCATATTTCAGAGAGTTGATGAACTAGAAAAAAAAATAAAAGGAACTAATTTCCTGTCTTATCCCCCAAGAAAGAACTCTCTTATCAGTTTCTTTTCTGATTTGAAATCCTTTTTCCAAAAATACTAAAAAATACTCATGGCTCCTGTAGAAGTGAATGGATTTTTTAAAAAGGAGGTTTTTAGAAAAAAAGTTCTCATAACTCACAATCTCTAATTCTTTCTTGGACAAGAAACAAGACTTTATATTAGTGAAATTTGAAATCTTTTAATTCATAAAATTAAAACTAATCTGAATTATAAATGATATTTATATTAAAAAAAAGGTTTTTTTAATAACTGGATACGAAATACCTAATAGATAAAATAAAAAAAGCTAAAAAATTGATCTATATGTAAAAATAAATTATATTATAACGTCATTTATATGCTTCTTAAAAACTTCTAGGATATAATATATAAAACTTGATTAATAATTTTAAATTATTTATGTAAATACGTAGTTTTTTAAAAAATTAGATCGCCGATTTACAAAAATTCACAATATATAAGATAAATAATTTTTTTTACGACTATAATTTTTGCAATATTCATCCATCGATAAACCTATAGATATTTTTTTTATCGAGATTTAAAAAAAATTAGTCAAATTTTACTGAAACCCGCCTATAATTTGTTTATGATTAGCTATTTTGCAATAAAAAAGGTTAAAAAAGATATTTATTTATCCGTAATGAGCCTCCTAACATTCATTTTCGATTAAATAACTCCAAATAATTACTAGAAAAAGTCATTTAATAGTTCAATATTGATACTAATCGAAGAATTTATAGAAAATAAATATATTTCTATATTTATTTTGTTACTAATAATAATAAACTACTAAACTCAATTTTTTTGGATACTTTCCTCTAAGATTCCATAGTTTTTTGTTGAATAAATCCGTATTGTTTTTCAATTATTTTTAAGAGTTAAATTATTACATGTAATGACTTTCTATGATTTTTAGGCTTTCCGGGATCTAATTTTATTTAAGAATTCTTACTTAAATACTGAATATATCTTTTTAATAATTTCCTAATTTGGAATTATCCAGATTTCCAGTTATTAAAGATATATTTTTCTAAATATTTTTTATTTTATCTTCAAAATCTCTGATTTTAGATTGATTATTATGTATGTTTTTATACAATACTACATTGAGATATTAATCTTTTATAAATAATCTGTCCTTTTATCCATTTTTGGGATTAGTGAGCTAAATTTTAAAAGTATTAAACAAAATAAAACTCAATATTTAATCCAATTTACATTTTACAATAAAAATCAAGTTTTTCAATAAATTTATTTATTTATTGTAATTAAATTAATATGATGATTTATAATTATCATTTTTAAATATCTATTATTTAGATATTATAGGGGTAAAACTTGTCTTGATCTATTATTTTTACCCATAATTATTTAGTAATAATTTTTATTAGTCATGTAAAAAATTATGTTTAAAAAAATAAGCAATTTAATTCAAAAATTAACAAGAATAACAATCACAATCACAATCACAATCACAATCACAATCACAATCACAATCACAATCACAATCACAATCACAATCACAATCACAATCACAATCACAATCAAAACTTTTTTTAAATACTTTTTGCTTCGCTTTTAATGTGAGAAAAAGAGTTAAAAATAATCTCTTAATATTAACCCATTCTTTATTCTCTGCAAGAATTATTTTTGCCGAATATATAGATATTTAAAAAATCTACTTACATCGGCAAAAAAATTAGCACATGGACATATCAAATTTCTATTTTTCTTTTGAAAAGTTAGAAATTTTTGGTACCAAATTAAAAATTCAGTCTTTTTAATTTTATGATATGCTCGATGACGAAAAAAATTCATTTGAATCCTCTTTTTAAACATTTAAATTTCTTTTTAATCATAATTAAATATGATTTCTGTCTATAAAATTTAAATTCAGCCTTTCTATCTAATTAAAGTTACCAAAATATATATTTAGATATTTTGGTAATTTTTTCACAAAAAATTTAGAAATTTCGCTTTTAAAATAATTTAAGGTCATTTTTTGTCATGGGAAGATATAAAAACATTAATATTTGTTGTAAATTTTTGAAAAATATTGATTCTAATTTATATAAATAATTTTCTTGATCAAACCTCCACAATTTTAAAAAAATTACAACATTTTATATGGAAATAGTGTACTGATCCTTTTTAAAACCTCTTTATTTGTATTTATGATTTTGCTATTTTCTTGAGGTCATTCAATTAAATATTATTTTTTCTGTTTCACGGAATTTTATTGTAATATAACGCCATTAAAAACTATACTGAAAAAATATGAATAAAAGAAAAAGGTATATAAGAGACTATTATTATAACTAAAATAAGCTCCTCTGTTGGACTGCCAACTGCGTACCCACTGGAAAGAGGTGCCATCTACCAACCGACAGACCCCTACTCCTGACTTTGCTTCTAATAGGTGCATGACTGAGATTTTACGGTTACGAATTAAGCCCTTTGTCAACGAAATTTTTTTCTTTGAAGCTATTGAACTTCTAGCTAGAGCTTACGCCCAACATGATTAATAAAAATCGGCTGCCAACCAAATTTGGAATTGTTTGACATGGCTTTCTACAAATAGCCGTTAGACGCTGAGATCCTTCTAAATGTTGAACACTATAATTCTGCACTAGATTATGTCTCAGCTGTGCTAAACGATCTACTCCTCCTGTTTCTAGATACTCCTCTTCTGAAATCGCTGTCCCCAGAATCTCTTTTCAATGTCTTTACCACTCCCAACCAAGAATAATACAACGCTGTGTGAGATTTTGATCTAGTGTACTTAGAAAGGTACACTATTAATCCTCTAAAACACACCAAGTTATTTCACACTTAGGGGTAATTCAATTCAATAAACCCTTATAATGTTTTACAGTTATGGTATATATAAAAACTATTTACTTTTTTTCATAATTAATTCAGAAATATTTCAGATTAATAATTTTAAACCCCATATATTTTTTAGTAATCTTGTATGTATAAATTTATTTAGTGGTTTTTTGATCTTCATAACTTTGATTCATACAGATATTCACTTATTTCTTAACCTTCATATTAATTTATGTAATATTTATAAGATTTTGATATTTATATATCATTTATTGTATCTTAAGCAGCTATTTTTAGTGATTTTGATCTAAATATAATTTTTATCATAAAAATTTCAGATAAAACTTGAATATTTATCGACGTATTTTTGTTATATATTTCAATTTTAAAATAAATTTTAAACACTTATTACAATATTCGTCATAAAAAGTAAATTTTGAAATATATTTTTTTGTGAAAATATCTCTGACTCCGTTATTTCATCTTTTAAATCACAATTTTATATTCAAAAATTATCCATAAAATTATCTACACTACAAAAATTTCAAAATAATTTATATCCATATCCATTCGTTATAAAGTATATTTTGGAAACTTTATGACATATTCTTGTATAAATTTCAAAATTTCTCTTATTACGCCTATATTTATACCATTATTTGAGCTTAGGCATTCCTAAATTTTTAATTTCGATTTTTCATTCGATAATTTATATTAATTGGTTTCCAGTATTGAATATTTGAGCCTTGATTCTAGGTTGATTCCCAGAATCAAGAAAACTTTAAAAATACAAGAAATTTTTGGATTTATTTTTGAAGATCCTTCTCTCTAAATTTTTTCTTATTTTTAAGATATTTACCGCTAGATAATTCTTAATTTCGTTTATAACTGTATTTATTATTAGCCCAAGTTCAGATTTATTTTTCATAAACCGATTTTTTTCTTTTGTGTTGCTTTGTATGAATAAATCTGAATTCACTAATTAATATCCAATCCCATTCTTATTAATTATTTCTGCTATTTTTTTGACCAAATATCTATTATTTATGTGCCTATCCAATTCCTATAAAAATTTTCTTAATTATTCACATCTATATCCCTTGCTACCAATTCTTTTTTATCCATTTTTTGAAATTTTTATTGATTTCTTTTAAATTTTAAATCTTATTTTTATGTAATTTACACTCAAGTTTAATATTCATAAGGCCACATATCAAAAAGTTTTATCTTTGCACTTTTAGCCCGAGCCTAGTTTTAAAAAATATTATTTTAAAAATTTAAATTTTATCTTTGCTTGAAGTGCATTTTTTTTTATCTTTTAAAAAAATCAATAAATAATAATTATATTAAACTACAAAATATTCTTCTAAATATGTATTTTTTAAATTTTATCAAGTTAATATAACACAATTCACTATTAAATAAAAATAAAACATGATCTGATATGAGTTGATATAATTATTAAATGTAATAAAAATGTTACTATATTACTTCGAAAATTCGATTCTTCTTGCATTTTTATTTTGGATAAATTTCAAGTCAAATTTATGGTGATTAAAAATAGAACGGTTTAGAAAAAACCTCCGATTATTTTTTCCGCTAAAAACAATAAAAAAATTCAAATTTCCTTTTTAAAATTTTATTGCATTTAAATTAATTTTATGTTTTGATTTTTATATAAAATCTTTATAAATTTCAAGTAAATCACATAATATACTAAAAAATAAACAAAATAACTTTATTCTTTCTATAAAATCATTTATTAAACTGTTTAAAATTTTAAAGCATTTAATAAAGAAGTTAAAATTTTTGTTTATATTTTCATTCTCCTTGATTTTTGATTTGTTAATTCATGGCTTTTCTTGAATATTCAATGAAATTATTCTGCAAAAATCCAACCTCTTCCTGTTAAATTTTAATCCTATTAGGTTTCGACGTGATAAACCGTAATCGCATAAAAAAAATTATGTGACAATTTGAAAAAAAATCAACCTGTTATATTTATTTCCTATTTTTTTAATACCCATATAATAAAATATTTCGGATAATAAAATAAAATGATAATAATTAGGATTTAAGCTATATATTCTTTATAACTTCATGGAAAATTTGATTTTTTAGTTGAAACTAATTATGAGGATTTGATTATTTAAATATATTTAGCTTTTTAAAAAAGATAAATATCTTAATATCGAAGACTTCTATAGAAAATAATATCAAAAAAAAAAAAATCAACCAATCAATCAATCAATCTATATATCTATTTATTTATCTATCCAGCTACACTCCATAGTTAATCATAATATATCCTTTAGCTCCGCTTCCGAATCATTAAAAAAAATAGTTAAATACCTTTCCTCGAAAAAAAAAAATCTTCTTTTTTCATTTCCATCCACTTTTCAACTCCAGTAAGGCTCTCTTGACCTGCTTATTTCATTATTTTTATTTTTACTTTTATTTTTTTGAAACATGGATAGATTAGCTGCTATTCCCTATAAATCAATGGTATTATTTGTCAGTATTTATTACCATATCTCTACATAATTTTATTTTTATTAAATCTGCAGCTATTAATTATCTCTTTTTTAATATTTTTGTAATTAAAATCAAGGCAAAAAATACATGTTAAAGGACCAACTATTTTCTTTATTAGGTTAAGAAAGCTCAAAAAACGTTAACTAACTTCGATAACTTTTCTCACTCTGAAGGTTAAAAACTACTACTTTTTAAAACTTTGGGAATTTTAAAATTACAGCTTTGATTTTAGGTGAAAATATAAATAATGAAATTTCGTTTTTTCTTAGAGGGTAAAATAGAATGATAAAATTTTATATATTTACTTAATTTGATAAACATTTTATGATAAAATGGGGGAAAAAAATCAGTGAATACATGAAAAAGGCTATATATTTTTATTAATTACCCTTATCAGATGTGGAAAAAAATTAATAGGGATTTACAGAAATACTCCTTATCTTTCATGTTATAATTTAGATAATTTAAATGATTATTTAAAGAAAAATAAATAAATAAATCTACTCTAACCTTTTTTTTTACGCGGGATTTATTTTTAATTTTAACCTAAATTAAATATAAAATTTTATAATGAAATAATGAAATAAAAAGATATTTATATTAAATCTACGATTTTTTATTATTATCAATAAAGGAATGCAGTTCGATTCGAAAATCTGAACACCGTAGAAAAATAAAGTGTATTTATAAGTCCAAAAAAATCCAAAAAAAACTTTTTTTTAATGGTTAAATTTTGGTATTAGTCCGCATTTATAATTTTTTTTATTTTTTTTTTATTAATATGATTAAATTTAAAATTTTATGAAACTTTTTATAAATATTTATAAATTATTTTCGATACTTGGAATATTTATCTTATGTAATAATAAAAGTATTAAGATAAAATTTAGTGTTTGAATTATATTGTAAAAAATTAAAAATTAAAAATATACAGTGTATTATTTACAATAAAATCGATATTTCAAATTATTTTTAAGGTGATAAAATTATATAACGATTTTTCGTTATAATTTCAATAATTACGACCTAAATTGAAATTTATCGGTAAAGCTAAAAATTTTGAAATATTTTTTTGAAAATGACATTTTTTAGGTTTATAATATATAATTTTTAGAACTTTTGGATTTAAGCTTAGTTGAAATTAAGTTAAAAAAAAAAATTTACGGGTTAAAAATTAAACTATTTCGGGCCTGTGTTTTAATAATGGAGTTTTTATTTTTATCTTTTTTTGAACCTCTTTTAGGTTGATATTTGATCAAAGCGCTTAGTCGATGAGGTTTTTTTAAAATTATAGAATAAAAAAGAAAATTATATATGATTTTTTATATAAAAAAGTTTTTGCATAAACGATATAGGTCATTATAATTTAATTTTAAACTATTAGCATAAATAAATCAACATTTTTTTAAAAAAATGTTAAAGTATCAGAACTCTCGAAAAACCGGGATTTTATTAAATTCTTTATGATTTTTGATTTGAATCGTATACCATTCTTTAATTTATAAATTTAAAATGAATAATCAGTCTCGATTTATTTTTTCCACATATACATTTTTTATGATTTTTTTTTTAAATTTTATCAAATTCTGGTGAATGATATGTTAATTAGAGTTACCAAATAATACCAATCAAATCGGGTGACTACTTATTTGGATTTTATGTTATATTTTCAAAGAATATTTTTGAAGGTCGAAATTAAAACACCTTTAAAAAAATTAATTTTTTTCCATTTAGAGATGAAATTTTCTTTTGGAACTTTAAATAATTCAATTTTCAATTTAATTTAAATTTTATCAAAATATTTTTATGTATGCTTTACCCCTAAGAAAATTCGGTCACAATTGGCAATTTTTATCCCTACTTAGGCTTGATCTCATTTGATTAGATGAATAATTTATAGGATATTATAAATTTTATTAAATAAAAAATTTGATAATAAAATTTTAGATTAATCACTGTATACTTTCAGTATTTAAGATTACTCATGCCTAATTTTTTAAATTTCAATTTCAATTTTTTTTGGTTCAAATAAAATTTAATTTTATAATGTTAAAAAATCGAATGAGACTATATAATTTTTGCGAGAAAATTTTAAAAAAAATCAATAATTTAATTTGCTTTAAATTACAAAATATCAAGAATTAATATTAATATGTTATTAATATGTTATAAAAGATAATTTGAATTTCGATATTGTGAAAACTTATAAAAAACAAGATCTCAAGCACGATATTTCAATAAAAATTCTAATTATTCATTTGGAAAAGTTGTAGAATTTTTCAATGAAATATACTGAGTGTTATTAAAATCCTTTTAAAGCTAAATTCAGATCAACTTAATCATTAACTTCTAATTTTTGCCAAGACAAAGCACACAAAAACTTATTAACCTTAATTTTAATCTTTTACTACATATTAAAGTAATAATGTGTTTAAATTGGGTAAAGATAGTGTAAACATTGTACCTAAATATTATATAATTTATCCACAAAACTTTGAGTTAAAAAAATTATTTTTCAAAAAAAACATATATATTACATTTAAATTTCATTTCTTTTCCTCGCTTCATATTTCTAGCGTGGTCAGAACAATATAATTTTTATCATATAATAAAGTATTAACTAGGATTAGAGTATAATGTGGATTTTTTTTTGTTTTTTGCTACATCTATACTCTAAAATAAAATTCCCATAGCTTACTTTTATATGTGAGCAAAATTTTCTTGTTAAGGAGAAAAAAATTTATCCCGAAAATAAAATATGCGAAATTATTTATATGATAATTTGACCTAAATTCAAATAAATTAGGTATATAAAGGTGTCTGAAAATACAGTATTATCATAAAGCAAATCATTGAGTCTGTTTTATTAAACTTGAGATAGAACACTTTTAATTTACTAAAATATGTACTACAAAAGTTGTACTGATAAAAAATTGAATGAGCGCTTGAAAACTGTCATTTAAACCCGCTTTGAATTCATTTTATTGAAAAAATAGTTATGTACAATAATTATATGCATTTAAATGATTTTTTCGTATAGATTAAGTGGTAAATCGATGTACTGAATAGTGTATAAGAAATAGGAACATATTTTTGGATATTGAAATTTTTTATTTGACCGAAAATAAATGAAATTTCCCTTTAAAAAAAAATGATCATATAATTTGGGATAAAAAAAAATTAAGGCAATTAATCTATATCTCTTTTAATTTTATTGAATAAAATTAATAATACCCAATAAAATTTCCTCTTAATTAAATCGGATCAAATCCACACACGGATCAAATTCACCAGTTGAGGACAAAATCCGCGTAAAATACATAAATATATTTACTTAATGAACTATAATTTATTTATTAATGATTTTTAATGAGCTTAACAGTATGCTATGCAGTTTTTTCCGAAAAAATTGACTATTAATTTATATGCTTGAGTAGCTGAGGTTGATACCAAAACTCTGGATTCAATTTTATGGCTTTTTATTTATTTTTCAGATATCGATTTATAATCTAAATTATCATACTTTCTGGTTTTAATCGCTTTGCCCGGATTAAAAATGAAATTTTAAAAAAGAAATTTCCGAAACAAAAAGGGTATATTCATTTTATTTGGGTTAAATTTAGAACCAATGTGGTGATATAAAATGAATAAAAGAAAATTTGATGAACATATAAACTAGATATTGTTTTTTCTGGGTGAGTGGCTTTTCTGTATATGATTAATCGGGGGTGGCGATTACTGTTATTTGATGCAATTTTTTTAATAATATTGCTTTTAAAATATATAATTTAATTGGTTCTAAATGGTTATATATCATTAATATCAGTTTCAAAGTTTTAGGGATCAAGTCTTAGCTATTTTATATGGACTTAAGAGTATAATTTCTATAAAATTATAATTTTAGCTTTTATTAATTTATAAAACATGATTAAAAAGTCTAATTGTTATTTTTGAAGTAGCAATAATTATTTATATAATTTGATTTCACCTGAACAACTATTATTATTTTAACTTTATAAATCTTTCTCATGTTTTGATTATTTGGGCCGAAATTATTTAGACGTTTTTCAATAAAAATAAATTTAATACTTTTATTTAAAAGTTTTTAAGCTCGGGATGAAAAAAAGAGGAAATAAAAAAAAACGAGAATTAAAAGTATTAAGATTCATTTTTAATGGAATGAAACCCGTACATTTTTATAATTTATATAAAAAAAAAATAGTGTAATCAGAAAAAAAAAAAATCAAAAATCTTATAATCTAGTCTAGAAACTTTTTTTAAAAGAAAATACATAATAATGATAAACACTAAATTTAAAAAAAGTGTCATAATACAGAGCGATTTTTTAGAATTTATTAGCCAGAAATTTATTTTTATCTTTTTGTAGCTTTGTATAAAATCGGTTTTATATTTTTTTAAATAAAGATCATTATATGTATTGGTGATAAGTTTTCCAAAAAAAACTCATTTATTACTTATTCTCTTGTGGCTACACATTGATATTTTTTCTCTGCTCGAAAAAAAAAAACGACATATAATTAGATTATTAGGCACAAATGAACATTATTATTTATAAAAACAATTTCTCTGTAATTTTTTTTTTTTTTTTGAAAAGTGTGGGTAAAATAATTTATACTTTTAAATTTTAAATCCAATTGATGGGAAATAAAGCCTAATCTTGATGCCTTGTCAAATATAATAATTTAATTCTGCATACATACCAAAATCAACGTTTTCTGCATTGTATTAACTATTATTTTTTTTAAAAAAAAAAGAGGGGGCGTGAAGGAAATGATGCATGGCATCACTGCTTAAAGGAATAAAAGAATAAGCCATGCAAGAATTATTTTATAACTGCCTTTAGCAGAAAACATAAAAAAAGGATTTTTCGATGGAAAAAACATGCATTTTATCCAAGGACTAGAAACAAATTAGTTTTTCTTCTCCTGGAAAACATGGGTTTTTAATAGTCCCATTGGGCGTTAGAATGGAAGTGACAACTCTTTCCAGCAACCAAATACATTATTTGGACCCCTTTGAAAATCAAAAAAAAGCAATTATGGTTCTTTTCGCCCAAAAGAAAATCAAGAAACCGAGCAATGTATAATTGGTAGTGATATTTTTTATTTTGAAAAAAAACTTTATGATTTGCTCGAATTCAAGATTAAATTAATACCACTCTGGTACCTGGACTATCTTGCAATCCATGTTCACAAAGCGTGGGGGAGGTTGAGGGGGAGGAGGAGGATGACCCCATCCATCATACAAGAAATCTAGATTTGCGTTTGTTTTTTTTACACGGGAAACTAAAAGAATTCAGATTACTGGATAGCTAATAGCAGTAAACTTGATTCCTTTATGATTCAAGCCAGTTATTTTATTGGATTTCTTGCCAGTAATCAATCTGGCCACTGACCACTCTTAGTCCAGAAACTGCAGGAATAAACAATTCAAGATTAGGATTGGCTGGGCTTGGTTAATGGAACGTGCAGGCGAATAGAATGCGAACAACAAACTCGAAGAGTATGCCGCCAATGGGGAGAGGAGAAGGGATGGGTTGGGTTGGGTGTCTTTGAGTCGGTTTGCGTCATTGCCAAAACCATCTCCCAATAATCGGATAGGAGATGCAAAATCACAGCAGCTGAATTCTGATCTTGTTCTTTTTTTTAAAGTTGTAGCAGTTAAGGTGGGAAATCTTCCATTTGAGATTCCTCGCTCGGTGTCAAAAATCCTCCCCCCCTGTATCCTCGAGTATAATATTTTCCCATTGGGCCACATATACCATCTATCCAATAGAATACTTAGTTTCGGTGCTGGTAGCGACATTTCTAATGAATAAAATTTAAAGACAATTTATTGAATTTAGTGCGATGTGTAGAAGGTATTGGTCCAGTGAGATGATGTGTTTCGTAATCTACCATGCTAATAATACGGCACAGCCAATTAGCGGCGGGAAATTTAGTAAGGGCGAATTACGCTAAGGAGAGTCAGTGGAAGGATCTATTTGCGAGTTTTGGGTCTGGAAGGCGAGAGAATATTGGGTCGTTGCTGCCTTTTTGTTTAAGCGTAGGAGGTGGATGGGTGGGTGCGATTGTGCAGTTTCTAATTTGCAGACAGGTTTTGAAATGTGTGTACTATATGGGGTGGGAGGTTTTTTTATAGCAAGGAGCAATTCCTCGATTTTAAAAGCTTTTTTTCTTTTTAATCATCCATAAAAGCTGCAACCGGGTTTCTTTACAACTATTTTTTTTTTTTGCTATTTATCAACCACCTCCCTCCCTCCCTCTTTCACTCCAGTTCGCGTATTTCCTACAATGAATCCTATTGTTGATCAGGTTAGTTTTTAAAAATGACTCTGCTCCTTTTTTTCGGGGGGTTTTTCTTGTTGTGTTTGAATTGGATACGTTCTGATTTTATATCTTTGGTTCCTTTTTTCCTTTTCACTCATCCTCTAATTTTCGAAATTTTATGAAATATGCACGTGTATTGTAACTAAGACCTGTTATCTAACTCTTTTTTTAAAAAAATATACTGCAGGTTATTCAAATGGTCCTGATTTTCGGATCAATCCAAGTGGCCAAACGTTTAGGGATCGATCAACCTGAAAAAATCAACCAACTCCGTACTTTGTTTGTCACTACCACCATCATCTTCTACACTTTGGGTTTGGTCATCCGCCAAATCGTTATTTCAAAGAAGAACACTACCCCTTTCGAGTACTCTGAGCCTGCAACCAACGGCCAAGAACAACCTACTGTTGTCAAAACCACCATTGGTGAATACGATCTTGGTGAAATCAACAAGTTGTTGAAGAGCTCTTTTATGTCCACCCTCATTGTATCTGCCCTGCACTTGTACTTTAAAATCTCTCAGCCTCTTATTGTTCAATCTGTCCTTCCTCTATTCAGTATCTTGAAGAGCCCTATCTTCCTTGTCCATGTTCTCGGCTTCTCTCCTACTGGTGAGTACGAGCGTCCTTGGGTTGTTAAGAGCGCTTTTGGAAACTTCGAGAGCGCTCCAACACCTGTTGATTCTGCCGCTGCCGAATCCACTACCGCCTCTTCCACTGAAAAACCCGCTATCAAAGCCTCCAGCGTTGAAGAAAAGAAAAAAATCTAAAGCCCGGTCTTCGTTCCTTTACTCCCTTTTACAATTTCCCTTTTAAAAAATTTTCCGGATTTTCATTTTACAATAATATACCTTTTTAAAAGCATCCAAGTTTCCTTTTTTTAATTTTTTTATTAAGATACATCTAGTATTTACAATTAGTGGTTAGATCCTGGGACAAGTAATTTGACCTGGTATTCGTGGCCCACATCTTCTCCACCAAAAGCGAGCACGTGCTTGGACGCGTGCCAAGATAGTCCGTTCATTACGCTGCCCACTTTAATGGAATGTGCCAATTCACCACTATCCGTTTCGTAAATATTCACCACTTTGTCTTCTGAACACATTGCCAGGAACCTCCCATCATAGCTGAACTCCACTGCTCGAATCGGATAATCCAAGTCATAAAACGAATTCACGCATCTGCTCCTGTCCATCTCCTCCACCGCCTCCTCAACCCCCTTTGCCTTTGCCTTTACCTTTACCTCCTCTTTTCCTGTTTCCTCTGCCTCTTCAGCTTGAGCCAAAGAAGATGTGGCGGAAGTAGCAGTGACCGTCTCATTCCCATAAAAGCTATGTGTCCCAACCTGCGAAATATCCCACAGCAACGCAATCGCATCGCTCCCGCCACTAACCAAATACCGACCGGTTGGACAAATTCCCAAAGAATACACATTCGACGTGTGGCCAACCAGCTCCCCAATCTTTTTCAAACCCGGCATTGACAAGATCAGAATCGTCCCTTCCCCGCTCCCAACAAACAATCGCTTCGTTCCGTTATCAAACCTCACCTCATTAATCTATAAATCCATAGTTACTTGTACCATTCCTCATCCAACCTTCCACTCAAAAATAATAAAAAAGGATACCCATACCTCAAAATCGAACTGTTCCTGTGAAAGAACCTTCCCAGTTGCCGTGCTAATTATCCGCAGGCAATCGTCCCGATCCCCGGCCGCTATATATTCTCCGTTTGCGCTCCAGCTCATATTTATTACCGCATGACCGGTCTGCACGATCCGCACTAGACTCTTTTCTAATATGGAAAATACATGTAATTAATAACAACAATCATTAGTGGTGGCTATTTTTTTTATTAAAAAGATGTATAAACCGTACTGGTAGCGTTCCATATTCGGATCGTTTTGTCAAAAGATGCAGTTGCCAGCAAATGAACATTCGTAGGACTCCAGCACGTCTGGCCGACTTGCTGCGAATGACCCACTAAATCAAAACTATCCTACAAATAACAAAAGAAAGACAATCACCATGTTTCTCCCTTTCTCTTATAAAATCCTTTAAAATATAGGGTTTTTTTTTTGTATAAAGTTCAAACTCCATTGGACGAAATTCCCAAGAATCATAATAAATTGAGCTGTTTTTTTAAAAATATATAAAATAAATGGTTGGTTTACCTTCATGTTCTGTTCGGGCCGCCATACCCGCACCCGCCCGTCGGACATGCCAGCTGCCAAGTACTTGCCCTCACTGCTCCACCCAACACAACACACTTTAGCACTCGTGCCTCGAAGTGTCAGTATCTTATGGTTCGAAAACATTCTCTTGATAATCTACAAATCTTTTTTCTATTCTTTCTCTTTCCCCGTTAATAATGTATTATTTGGGGACTGATTATTTTGTGTGTGCTATTCATTAATGTGCTTAAAACGAGTCCCGTAAATTTAATCCTTTTCCCATCACTATTACTCGCTACTTTTTTTTTTATATGGGAGATTCTTTGGCTGGCCCGACAACTTTTTGCAAATCTTATAGGTCTATTTTATTTCAGCATACTATTGGTTTAATAAACACGTATAGTTTTCAAAATCGCCGTCAATTTTTCAATTTTTCAACTGTTATTACTTGCTACACCTAGCACTTTAGACGAATCACTAAACAACTTTTATAGACCAAAGAGACTGATTTTAAGGTGAGTAGGAAATTCTTTACAAAACATTTTTTTTTTTATATCATGGAATTTTATTCTTCACAAAACATCTAGCGTGTTTAGGAATCTAATTCTCCCTTTTTTTTTTTCGGGTTTTAACGTAAGTTGTCATTAACAACTATACTGAAAAAAATTACACCAAAAGTAAAGGATGCATAGAAAATAGTATTATACAAAACTACAATAGTATCAGATGCCCGGATATCCGCCTTCTTATCTACGGATGAAGGGTGCGATCTACCAACCGAAAGACCCCCCCCCCCTTGACATTGCTTCGAGTAGGTGTATGATTGAGACTTTACTGTTACGAACTAAACTCTTTTTCAACAAAAAATCGTTCATTGAGGCTATTGAACTCCTAGTTAGAGCCTACTTCTAACAGGATTAATAAAATTAGGTTCCTACCCAAACGTGGAATTGCTCGACATGGCTCCCCTACAAATAGCTGTTAGACGCTGACATCCATCTGACTGTCGAACGCTGTACTTGTGCACTAGACTACGTCTCAGGCTGAGCTAAACGACCAGTTCCTCCCGTTTCGAGATGGCCCTCCTCTGGAATTTCTGTTCTCCTTAATCGCTGTGCGCTGTCTCTACTATTCCCAACCAAGAATAGTACAACGCTGTGTGAAATTTTAGTTTAGCGATCTTTGAAAAGTACGCTAACTAAGCCCCTAAACCAATGGCTAGGTATTTCATTATTGGGAGGTGATTGGATTGTTAATTAACCTAAACCACTTCCTCCCCGCCCATAAAATAACGATCCAACAAAACCGCTATCCTGGTACAACAATTATGTTCACATTTTTCTGCTGACCTTGTCCCATCCCACAAAAAAATATATATGGTGCTTTTCGTCCCTCAAGAAGTGAATGAAATTAGTTTCTTACTTACTGTTTTATATTAAAAAAAGGGAGGGGTCGGGGGCTCTAAAAATGATGAGTTGTTTGTGAGTGGGTTCTGGTAGAACGCAAGTTCCGGGTGGGAAGAGTATCCTGGTATCTACATACCCCAAAACCAACCCCCCCCCCCTCTTTTTTTCAAAATCCGTTTGAAAAATAAAAATAAGTCGGAAAGATGTTACGGAGATGCAGTATTTTATCATCCATTGATTCCTCCTCCCCATCTCTTTTTCTGATTTACTCGGTATTTTCTATAAGATGAGTCAGTATTTTCTAATTTATAGAGCATATAATTTTTTAAATACAAATCAAACCTAACAAGAAAAAAAATCTTAGCTTTTGGCATAAACATTAACTTTGAAAATTTTTGGAGCGCTTTGGAGACCCGTTTTTATATTTTATTTTCAAATCTGTCAGATATCTGAGATTTATTAAAACTAAAAAAAAGAGGGTTTGGAAATATTTTTTAATTTCTGTAAATTTACCTGGGGTTTTGTTTATTTTTGCATATTATATACAAACTGGCATGGCGTGTTAATTTGAAAATTCTCCACTTTAAATGAAAAATTTATACTTACAAATCAGTTTATTTATCTGCTTATTTTTCGGCGGTAGTTGCGATAATGTTTCTTTTTTTAATTCTAAATAGAATTGAGATAAAATTTATGATATAGCCCAGCTTTTATTTATTCGATATAAAATCTGCATTTCTAATATTATTTTTTAAAAATAATATAATATAATATAACTAGGCTCTGCTTCACTCATTCAAATACAATAGCATAAAAAGATTTTTTTTTATCGTCTTTAAATCAGACTTTTTTGGTTTTTTATATTTTTTAAGTTTAATTTAAACCGTTTAAAACTTTAATATCATTGTCAACATTCGACTAGATAGTTTTTATATTTAATAAAACTCGATTAAATAATAATAATAAAAATACTAGAAAAATATGCGGAATATATTTAAATTCTAATCATAAATTATTGTTTTTAGAAACGTATTAAATTCTTTCAGAGAGGTTTACCCACAATTTTACAGTGTACTTAAAAAAGATTAAATAAATATTCTATTTGGAAAAAAAATTCAATTAAAGGCATCTAATGTCACAATAGTATATTTTTTTTAGGATACAATAATGTTTGGGTGAAAAAATCGATTCGATAAAGTAGGGACCAAAAAATATATTAGATTTTTTAGCGATAACTATTGTATTCTTTTTTTATTTAAAACTCAATGTTAAAATTAAGAGAAATAAATTTAAATCCACATTTTTATAGATGGTTATTAAAGTTTAGAGTTTTTTTTTTTTATCTTATTCTTATCTCTAGAACATTTATTTGGTTTTAGTTTTTCTTAGTACATATGTAATATTAATTTTTGATCTTATTTGAATTTTCAACTATCTTCTATTCTGCTTTTTTTTAAATGTTTAATTTTATTATATATACTTAAAATTACGCATTTTTTAAACACTGTTATTTTGATTTTTAAAAAAAATGCTTATGAAATTAAATTAAGCTAAAAATATATATTCGATTAAAATATTATTTATATTAATTATCTAACTATAAAACCAAATTAAACTAGATTTCATTTCCTGGTATGATTTTTTTACCCCAAAAATAAACTGGACTAAAAATATTTTAGAAAAAATTCACCATAAATTATGATAAAATCAATTAAAGCCTCTAGAAAAGCACTTTTTATCATTCTTCGAGACCAAATAAACGTATTTCAATTTAAAAATAATCAAATGATTTTTTTTATCTTATAAATATATATAAATTAAAACCATCACCTTATATTACTTGTTTTTAGAAAAATTCAACAGTTTCAAATAAATATTTTCATGATTATGTTTAAATCGCCATGGTATTTATTCGATGATTACCCTAAAACATAGTGGAAAATTCTACTGAAAACACCTTTTTATAAATTAAATATAATCAATTAAAGAAATGATATTGGATAATCTATTTAACTGGTGATGATAAATGATTTGGGGGACAATTAATACAAAAAAGTATAATTGAAAAATATTTGGAAAAAAAATTGGATTTTTTTTATCTCTGTTAAAGCCGCAACTTTTTCAAAAAAAATCTATAATTTCTTTTAAAGATAGTTTAGTTATCTTTAAAAGACACCTTCTTGTAATTAATCTGTGGTTAAAATCACCCTTCAGTGAATTGGAAAATAGATAAAAAAATAGCCCTTGTTGATTTATTCTTGTACAAATCTCTGAATTTTTGAAATTCATACTTACTTATATTTGCTAGACTTATTTTATTTGTTATAAAAAAATTTATTCAGTTTAATTTGTGCGCATTTGATTGAAAATTTTAA
>LSSL01007708.1:0-52246 GCA_001953115.1 Smittium mucronatum | reverse complement strand
AGAAATGTCTAACCCGATCAATACCGAGTATAAGCTTAAACTGAATTATATAAATCAAAGTCTAGACATTTTAGAAACAAAAAGAGATAATTTAGATCTGTCTTTTTTTAACGATATACGCTTGAATCTTAATCGCCAGGATCAATCTATTGTTATAAGAGGTGAAAGTGGATCAGGGAAATCATACACCCATGACTATCTAGTTGATTTTTATGTAGAAAATATTGAAAATAAACATACCTCTGTAAATCCAAAAAGCTCAAAATCCGAAAAGATGAAATGTGAACAAGATAAAATTAATAAACTAAATTACAGGTCGTTATTTGACTCCTTTGTGGGATGCAAAACTGCATCTAACAATAATTCATCTAGGGTAGGAATGGTGACCAAAATAGGGTTTGATGGCCAAATACGCACAAAAAATATCAACTTTAGCTTCTTCTTTCTTGAAAGCAACAGAGTAGTGTCCCAACCGCCACTTGAAAATAATTTTAACATATTTCATCAGCTAATATCTGCAGTAAACTCTTTCAAAAAATTTTCGGAATTTACTGACCCATCTAATTCTTCTCCAGAATCAAATCAAATCAAGGAGACGGAAAAAGAGAATTCACTAAAAATTAAACTCGTGAAAAAAATCGAAAATCTTTCAGAGCATGAAAAAAGCTGCATTATAAAAGCAACTCTAGGTAGTATTGTTAATGATTTAAAAAATAAGAAATTCGAATATGTAAAATCCGCAATAGATGAGAGAAATAATGAAGCATTTTTTCAAACCAATTATAATCTTTCTAAATCCGGGATGAAGAATGAAGATATTAAACGCCTATACGAAATACTGTCTGCAATTTTGCTTTTGGGTAATGTTCAGATATTCAGCGCTGGAAGATCTGGATCTCAAATCAATCCCACTGATGAGTACTTATCCAAAGCTTCTGAGTTATTGGGTCTAGATTCCCACAAGCTTTCATACTTTCTAACTAGGAAAAACCTATTTATCGGTGACGAAAAAATTGTTGTGAACTTTAATAAAATTCAAGGGTTGTTCTGCAGAGACAATGTTTCAAAGAGTTTATACTCTCATATAGTAAATTACATTTTCAACCTTATAAACGATGCTATGAATGTAGAATCGGATAAAAAACTCGATTACCACAGATCTGTTATAATATTAGACAACTGTGGATTTACGAATGACGGTCCTAATGGTTTTGATCAGTTTTGCATCAACTATATCAACGATAAATTAGAATGGTATTACTCGAAGATGGTGATTGAAACAACAATACCCTCTACTGATATGGATTTAGTTTATTCAAAATTACCATTCAACTTTCCCTCTGACATTTCTGATCAATATCGCCTAATGGAAGAATATGACAGAATTTTTTCTGTGATTAACGAGGAGTCAAACAGAAAACAACATTTATCCGAAACTGGAACCAGAAAATTTTATGCTAAATTGACAGGGGCAAGCAATTCTCAAGGCTCTAAAAAATTCTCAGATACCACATTAGGTAGTATGAAACTTGGAGCTTTTCAGGATAACATCAACATCAAGAATAATCGCAGATTTGAATTCAAAATTAACCACTATTTTGGTGAAATATCTTATCCTATAGAGGAATTTTTAGATCAAAACAAAGATGTAACTAAAAAAGTAATAACTGATTTTCTTGGGACAACTACAAATGAATTTCTTAAAAAGATCATTGAGGCAGAATGCGATAACAATATACCAAATGTACACATTACTAAAGGGGCCAATTCTAAATCGAATAGTTTCATCAACAATAGCAATTTTAATTTAACAGGGATAAAGAGATCTGTAGATGGGTTGATTTCCATACTACAATCCTCAAAAACAAATTTTATCTGCACTATAAATCCCAATGGATTTTCAAAAACCAGGGATTTCGATCAAGATTATGTTTCGAATCAAATACTTAATCTAAGAATAGTGGAAACAGCTGCTATTTTCAGCTACAAATCATGCATAAGAATGAAAAAAAGTGAATTTCTTGAAAACTACAATATTTTGCTTAGAGATAATGAATTTCAGAACTATACATCTTTTGAAATCGACAAAATCATGCAAGCAGTATCGATAGATAAATCAAAATACGATTTAATCAACAATGTGGTCATTTTCAAACCAGAAGTTAAGTATATTTTGAATAATTTTAGAAATCAAAATTCAAAGAGAAAATCCTTAGTTTTGAATAACGCTGCAAAAAATCCTTTAAGAAATGTAAATTCTTTGAATATAGAGATTTTCGTTAAAGAAATACAGAATCTTTCAAGAAATTTTTTAGCCAAAAAGAAGGTTCAAAAAATGAGAGACGATCATCTTAAATTGGTAAAAAAACTATTATTGGAAAACCAAAAAAAGAAAAATCAGGTAGGAATAGGAAGCTGGGTTGATATAATAAACTCTGCAATCAAATCTAATAGAAAAAAACTATTAGTGGACTTAAATAAAATACATTCGGTGAAAAAGATACAATCCCTATGTAGAGGGTATTTACTAAGAGAAAAAATAAGAGAGTTCAAAAAAACGCCCACTACCAAAAGCTTTTTGGAATTTATCAATTTCATGAATATGAAACAGTCCTCTGATTTTAACTGTACTAACAAAGGGTTTTTCTCGGAAGGATTTTCAACACAAAGATTAGATCAAAATTTGAATATCCCCGAGGATGCTGATATTCCCAATCGTTATAGCCCAGAGAAAAGTTTACTAAATTCCAAAAAAATTTCTAAAAAATATCTCTCTCAAAAAAATTTAAATTCTCTCAATAATAAATATACGGAGAATTTATTCAAACTCAAAAATAGCAGAACTAATAAAATTTATAATACCTTCAAATCCTCTGGTGATATAAATGAAAACATCAATTTTAAGATAAATAAAGAGAATTCTGATTTTGAGGCAGTAAATTGCTTATGCAAAGACGAAGATTTAAGTATTTATTATAAAAATAAATTCGAAAATAACAATGGTCAGTTTAAAGGTGATTCTGAACTAGAAATTTCAAAAAATTTAAGTAAAGAAATGTTTTTCAGAGCTCAAAATCTTGTTCAACAGAACAACCTCAAACAATTGGAGTTGGAAAAGAAGTTTGATTTGGTTCAAAAGAAGATAAAAACAATGGAGCCGGTTTTATCTGAGCTATCTATTTCAGTTGATCTAAAATTGAAATCCAACCATGATACAAAAGATAGAATTGAAAAAGTTAAATCGCTTTACAACGTTTTGGATGAAAAGCAGACAACGCTGAGTTCAAAGCAGGAAAAAACAGCACTTGAGCAATTGGAAAAAAATAAAATAGTAGATATAAAAATAGAGGCAATTTCGAAAAATCACGAAAAGTTAGAATCATCTTTATCCGAAGTTAGAGAAGTGGTTTATAAAATGAATAGTGATTTGCAGTTGCTTGGAATAGCAAAGATGCACGAGTTTGATAAAATTTTCGAGATCATGGAAATAATCGGAGCAGAAAAGGTTCGGAATATGGAGAGTTCAATGAAATTCGAAAAGTTGCTCAGGATTCAAAAAAAAGAAACAAAAAAAATCCAAGAGGAATTAGAAAGTTTACAAAGTCATTTCCGAGTATTTTTAGAGCATTCGACTGAAAAAAATTCTTTTATAAACCCTCAAACCTCTAAGAAAGTAAATTCATCCCCTGATGATGGTTATTTTTTTCAGCTAGAACAGGAAAAATCCAATAATTCTTCAGAAAACAGTAATGAATGCACTCAGTTAGAAAAAAATAATACTGAAATATATAACCCAAATGTAGAAAAGTATAATAATGCCCAAAAAAATACTTCAAAAAAAGACGGGAAAGATTCAAGCGATTTTATGGATAAAGGTTTTTATAAGAAAAAGAATAGCGGAAGAAAAAGAATAAAGGAGAATCAAGGCTTTAGGAATATGCCAATAATTAAAGGGTTTTTAAAAGCAACGGGTGGTGGTTCCTATGGTAAACCAAATTCTGAACTTTTTGAGAAACCTAGTTTTGAATCTTTATCAAGCGGATTTAGTATTGGCTCTAGCGAAATAGATTATGGATTTAACAGATATTCTTCATTTCATGATACAGAAAAAAAACATTCTGGTAACGGAAATGGATTAGAAATAAGAATAAGTCGGCAATCAATAATAAAATTTAAGAGCAGTGATGAATCTATTGGTGGAATCAAAAGAAGATTGAATGCTATGGATTCCCAGTTTCATGAACATAATAGACTAAATATGAATATTCCTGAATCATCTCAAATTGGATTTAACAATTCACCAGATTCAGAAACATATTTTGATCAAAGTCAACTTGAAATTTCAGAAAAAAATGGTTCAGAAAATCACATTCAAACTTTTTATGGTGATATCGATATTCCGGAGCATTATTCATTACAAAAAATCGAAGATAATAATATTGAAGAGTCTGATTCTCATCATATCTCATCAAATGTTACTCGAGATAATTCTATACTAGAAAAAGATTTTTCTGGAAATAAACTTACTGAAGATTCTGAAAAATTAATTAAAATTGATGGAGAAATTAGAAGTGAGATGGAAATTTTAGGAGAGGAAGAACTCTTAACTGAAGTCTTAGATGAGCTAATTGAAAGTATGGACCCATATTCAAACAATTCTGAAAAAAACGAAGATACAGGATCTCAACTTGTGGTTGGGGATGTAGTAGGGTCACTTCTATGTAAATTCCTACAACACAGTCTACCATCTAAAATAAATCGCTACGCAGTTTGCTATATTAGTACGGTACAAAAAAGGGTTCTAGAAAACGCTCATTCTGAGTACATAATGTATTGGCTTTCCAATTCTGTTGAGTTGTTGTCCATTTTCAAAAAATTTGAAGAAAATTTTGATTATAGTGAGAATTTTGAAGATGAACAGATAGGTTTTTTAAACAAAAACGTAATAATTAGATTCGAATTGTTAATATACGACCTATATCGACACTGGAATAACGGAACTGAATCAGAGATGTTTGATTTGGTCATAAAATCTATCGAGGAGGCGAAAATTAATTCAGAAAAAATTACAAATTCACTTGAAAAAAACGGTCTTGAAATCACTTTGGATAACGTCGATCTTGATCTGTCCAATAATTATGATGTTTTCAGCTTTATAAAAGAAACCATTAAAGAAAGCAAAAAATATGAATTAAATATTTACTTTATTACAAAAATAATGGAAGTATTAATCGAAAACATTTATATATACATGTTTAATACTCTCATTGACCGAATGAACGAAATTTCATGTATATTTATTAAGATCTTGATAATGAAACTTGATGAGATTGACTCTTGGTGTGAAGAAAATGGAATTGAACCAAAGCCAAAAAAAATAGAAAAGTTTCTGCAAATGTTGATAATAATCAATGATGGGTTCGAAAAAAGTAATATTGAAGAAATGAACACAATTCAGAGAATGAACTTCAATCAACTCAATGAAAAGCTTATTCTGGTCAACAAAAGAAGTTCTAAAGAGATTGACAGCAGCAGGGGTTTGGGAGAACTGGTGGAAAATGAATCTCATTTTTTTGATGATTTTGGGAAAATAGGAATCCAAAGATCTGTTTTAAGCAAAGAAGAAATTTTTAACTGTGATTTCTCTCAAAATTTTCGTGAGATAAGAACTATCCCAGAAAATTTAAATTTAAAATTATTGAGAAGCCTAAAATTATAGACTTTGAACCAGAACTCTCCTTGAAATGTATATAAATAATTATAAAAAGGATTGGCGTTTTTTTTATACATAAACAATTTATTCAAGGCGAATAAAAAAATAGAAAAAAAATTATATAATTATTTATTTAGTTGAATTAAAAAAAATCTTACTCAATTTTTCAAGAAATAAATCATTTTATCGTTTATTCATAATTGTAGCTTTATCAAAAATTTATTTAAAAGGATTAGATATATCTGATTGAATTCTGTGATGTGTTGGAAATTAAAATACTTGTAATTAATTACTTATTATCAATAAATTTTAATTGTTTTAATTGGTATATAATAATTAGTTTTTTGAATTCTTCCATGTTTTCCATAATTCCAGTTATTGAAAGCCAAAACTTATAAAACTTTTTTTACTAAAGTTTAAATTAATATGGCGAAATTCAAAATTTATGTAAAAGCACCTCAGATCTCTTTATGAAATTTAGAATTAAAGTGAAAAAAATCATAAAAACCTACTGAAATTGCGTTTAAATCACCTTTTTAAAATCAAAATTATTCATTCATTTAACTACTTATGATATTTCAATGTTGATTTGATGAAAATGTGACAGAATTTATAGAAAAATAGTATTGGATTGTATAATAAAAACAATTTATTGGTCATTAACTAAATCTGTATTTTTGGAATTAAAAGATATTATGATTTTAAATTTATAATATTAATAAAATTTTAATTTTTTTTTATCGAAAAGTATGAAAGTTTTAAAATGAAATTTATTTAAAAAAGTATTTTAAAAATTAGTTTAAATTACGTTTTATTTAATGAAAATAGTCAAGATTTTTGTAAAAATGATTTATTTAAGATTTATTCAACCTTAAATATAAATAACCGACATTTTTTCACTGTAAACTATATTTCAATTAATATTTCCGAGTCAATTTGTTATTTTACAAAAAATCATTACAAGTATTATATCTGAAAAAATCTTGGTACATAAAATTCTATATATAAATAACTACATCACTTTAATATAAATTATGAAACAAAAAAAACAATAATAATAGCAATAACTATTTATATATTTTTGATTATTTTCTACATTCCAGTGCAGATTGGCATTTTTAATGATAGAATTATCATTGAGCTTAATTTTAATTCTCCAAAAAAAGAATGAAATTAAATCAAATCTAAAAAAACCTTTTTTGTTTTTATGACCAGAATCAATTCATTATTTAAAAAATTTGTGCACAGAATCAGCAATTTATATTTTTTTGGATATTTATGGTTCATAATTTGTAATATATTACTTTAGAAGCTAATTGATGATATTTTTTACAAATTACATTTATAATTTTAATGTATAGTATAATTTCAGCAAAATTACAATTCATCATATTTTATTTTTAAATGAATAGATTAAAAAATAATAATATATCAATAGCCCAATCTTTTTTTAATAATAAATCTAAGATAGGATTTATTGCAAATTAATGCCATAATTTCTTGAGTATTTTAATAATTTTCCAACTTTTTTTAATTATACAAAAATAAATATAAGCCAATCCCATCTTAAGGATGAAATTTGATTGAGGCCATAGTTTTTTTTTTCGCGTTTATTTAAAGGCGCTTTCAGCTTCACTATTCCATATTTTCGTTTGCCCCCTATAAAAAAAATTATAGAGGTAAATAAGAATACTTGAAAATAACTTATATTTAAAAGTTTTTTGGAAACTTTGTTTATAAAATTTATTTATTTATTTATTTTAAGATTCTGAAAAAACAGTTACATAATTTGAAAGGTTTCAAATATAGATTTTAAATTTTAATATGAATATCATGAATATATATTTTTTATTTCATTGGTATTTCAATTTCAAGTAATAAATTAAAATAAAAGATAAGTAATTTTTTTCAATTATATTATTTTATTAATAAGAGCCTTTATTATGGAAATATATTATCTGAATTTTTTTTGATTATTATTTTTTTTGAATTAATGATCTTTGGTTGATGTTAATTGATAGAAAAACTCAGAATAAATTGATATAATTTGTAAATTTCCGCAAATTCTGGAAAATATGTATTGACTCTATTTTTCACCTGTGGTTTTTATACGCGAATTTCGGAAGAGTTCCGCAATTTTTTTTTTGAAATAAAAGCTTTTTTTTGCATCACATATTTTTTATTGTAAGATAGCTTCGTTGAAAATTATACCAAAAAAATATGAAAAAAAGAAAAAGACGCATAGAAAAGGCTATTATCTTAAATAAAATAAACCCCTCTGCCGCTCTACAAGACTGAATACTTACGGAAAAAGGGTTCAATATACCAACCAAAAGACTCTCCCTGGCATTGCTTCAAGTAGGCTGGATGAATAAGATTACATGTAGTCAATAATTAAGCTCTTTTTCAATGAAAAATAGTTCGATGAAGCTATTGAGCTCCTAATCATACCCTACTTCTAACAGGATTAATAAAACTAGGCTCCTACCCAAACGCAGTTTGATCGACATGGCTTTCCTACAAATAGCTGTTAGACGCTGAATTCCGTCTGACTGTCTAACGCTGGACTTTTTCACTAGAATATGTCTAAGCTGTGCTAAACTATCGGTTCCTTCTGTTTAGAGATGATCCTACTCTGGAATCGCTGTCCTTCGAATCGCTGTGTGCTGTCTCCACCGCTCCCAACCAAGAGTAGTACAATGCTGTGTGAAATTTTAGTTTGGTGAACTTCGAAAAGTATAATATTTAGCCAATAAACCATGACAAGCTATTTCAATCTTAGGGGTTGATATAAATACATTATTTATATTTTTTCTTATGAAAAAAAAAAAAACTTGAGCTTTAATAAATTACCAATAATACTTAATATAAGTGTTTATTCGTAGTCTTAAAAAGAATTTATCTAATGGATATGTCCCATTTTTACCCTTTCAAGAAATTGATCAAATTATAGCCATCACTACCAATGATTTGAATATTCAATTCACCATTTTCACTAATAATTGGATAAGAATAATTAGCCATCAAATAGAGAATGATATATATATATATAATAGTATTCAATATATTCCAAGGAGCCAAAATAGATTAAAGAATATATGATGGTTTTTTGGAACCGTGAATGAATTAATGGAATCAATAAACTGCCCAATAAAGCTTGAGAATAGATTTTTGTAAAATTTTCTCATTCACAGACAAAAATGGCAAGTAAAAAATATTTTCCGTAAATTTTTTTCAAAATTTGTGGAATTCTCTAGATTTTATCTATTTTTTCCATCTTTTAAGAAAAAAACCCAATTAATCATTAGTCTTTATTTGAAATAAATCATCAAACTCAAAATTTGCACTTTTTTGAAAAAAAAATTCCGAATAAAATAAAAGTTCATTAATAATAATGAAAAATATATTCAATTATTATTGTGAAAACGAATATATATATATATATATATATATATACATATAACTATTCAGGGTTTCCTGTTTTTAATGTGTTCAAATATAAATAAAATAAAAAATAAATTTGATATTAACAAAATTATTAATTAAAAATTACCAAAACTAAAATTTTACATTATAAACATTAGATTATCCTAAAAAAAAGTTTAATTATTTCAAAACTGTAACTTTAAATTCAGTTAATACAGTTACATAGAAAGTATTGTTTAATTATCAAATTAAAAAATAAATTGAAAACTCAATTGATATGATATTATAAAATGGTTTAACTAAAACACAATGATTATATTCTGAGAAAATTTTAGTTTTTATTACTTAAATTTCTTCTTAAAATATTGATTTATTTGAAACAAGCACAAACTATCTAAATAATTTTTTTTTAAAAAAAGATATCAGAAGGTTTTGAATACACATTTTAATTTAAAAAATATATATTTTAGCACTTTTTTATTTAATAATATAGCTAAAAGTCTTAAAAAACCATTCGAAAACATGTTAGATATATCAATTTCAAAAAATAACTTTTGAAGAAAATTTTCTTTCTTTTTTAAATGAAATTTACAATACATTCTTATAATATGCTGTTTCATAAAAATACCAGTTTTAATAAAAAAATTTACAATCTTTTCGCTTTATCAAGCTTGATGTTTTAATTTTATAAGTTGAATAAAGATGTGAAAGTTTGTAATTTATATCAAGAATAATAAAAATTTGAAAATTCTTCTTAATTATAAAATAAAAAACAATTTTAGCTTGGTATATCGAATTAGATATAAAGTATGAGACATTAAAAATCAAGACTATGGTATCTTTGATATAAATAACTTATAAACACATTGGCTGGGTTTGTTATAATTCAATTTTTTAGGTTAAATTCAGTTATATTTGGCACTAATATCGAATTATAAAGATTTTAAAGTATTTAAAAAACTTGTGTATTTTTTAAAATGCTAATATGAATTAAAATCACTTTATTTGTAATCTTATTTCTATTACGATTGAAATTATGTATTTATATTCTATTTTTTTCTATAAAATTTATATAATTTTAATAAGTAAATTTGAAATTGTAATAATTTTTTTTTATGAATATATACTATGTCAAAAATTATTTATAATTAAAAAAATTTCGATTTAAATTTTAATATATACCGATTGAAAATTTCTTTGAAATATAAATATGAAAATGTTAATATTTTATTAGTTATTTAATAGAATTAACATAGAATTGTTCTATCGTATTTAAAAAATTTTAATAAATCAAATCAAATTTTATTAAAAGAAGTAAAATTAAGTATAATTAAACCAAAAATTCTATATAAAAACCAAAAATAATTTATGCATCAAAATAAGTAAAACAGAATAAACTTGGATACGAATTGTCAAATTTTAAGTCTCAAAAAATAAAAAATGATGATTTTTCTAGTTTATATTTGAGATAAATAATATTTTTTGATTAGTTTTTCAAAAAAAAAAGTCAAAATTCCCGTTTTTCAGGCGAGTTATACCCTAATAATTATGCAAATTTCGATACTCATAAAGAGTATATACCCCACTGAAATTATCCTGAAATTTTTTACTTTAATAACTGCAATTTTATACAGTATTATCCATATGTATAGCGCCTAATATTTTTAACCTTTTATATTTTTTGATCTTTATTTCAAAAAAATAATAAACCAAGTCATTATATTCTCCTTGGTGTGGTTAATGAGGTTGTTTTCGAAATTAGGGACTAATAAATGCGCATAAAATTTAATTTTAAATACTCGAAGTTTAATTATTTATATCGTGATAAAGCATTATTTTTCTTAATTAAATTTAATGAATGCCGATTTGTACATAATTTGATTTATTTTTACTTAATTTTTCAATATAATTTTTTTTTGTTTTTTATAAACACAATTTGATTTGATTTTAAAATCTAGCTCTAAAAAAATATCCAATAACATAATTTGTAATCTGTTTTAATTTTGATTTAATTGATATCTCAATTAAGTTTTTTTGATTGAATTAAAAAAATAATTTCTTTAAAAATTTATTGAATATTTGGAATTACATTGCTCTTATAAAAGTGACCAATAATTGGTTATCCTTTGATTAAAATTTATCTAACCCTTTAATTCACTAATATTTAAACCTTCAAAAATTATTTTTTTATATAAATATAATTTATATGCAATTTTTTTTAATTCATCAACATTATATTATTTCTAAAACACGTCTCCATCGAATTCATAAATCATAAATTCGTGTAAATATCATAAAACATAAAAAAAAAAAACTTAATAAAACAAATTTTATAGAGAATTGAGATTTTTAGAATTAATTATATCCTTTTAGGAATAAAATATTTCAACGAAATTTTTTTAAACCTAGTTTAATTACCTTATTTTTTTACTGTCTATTATTAGAGATAAAATTAATTTATTTAACATTTTTTGATTTATATTAATGTTTTAATTCCATTAAATAAATACTATAAATAGAAGCTTGAGGAATATTGAATTATTTTTTTTGAGATTTAGAGGTTTTATATTTAATAGATTTTTTTTATATTTTTTTTATATAGATCTATTAAAAGAAAGTTTTTACAATAAAAATTTATAAAATTCCCCCCTCCCCTTTTTTTTCTCTAAAATGTTGTTAACTTACATTAAAAATTAACCCCCTCATAATTAGAATTTTTTTTACTATAAAAAACTCTCATTATATGAATATCTAGCCGCTTTTGTTCCATTTAAGTTATAAATATTTTTATAAATCAATAATACGTATCCATTATTAATTAAATTTACAGATTTCAAATTTTAAATCATTTTTAATTTAAATCTTAGTCAACACATTTGAAAATTATATGCAAATATGATTTATTGAATAAAAAAATTTTTATCTTATTTCCTTATTCAATTAATTTTTTTTGGGGTTTTTATATAAAATTTATAAAATTAATATTTAATGAGTCTTATAGTTAATAACTCTTTATTTAATAAGATTTCAAATGATTAATAATGAAATTTATATTTTTGCACTAGTGTAATTTTTTTCATATTTGATTCTTTTTAAATAACAGAATATATTTTTTTACGTTTTTTTAAACATGATATCTTGTAAATAGAACCGGTTTAAAAGATTATTTTCTGAGAATTAAATCTTTAAAAGAAAATATTTCAAGTCATCATTTTCAAGTTTATACCACTTCGATGTATATATTTTTCATGATCAGAAAAGTCATTTTCACTTAAAAATAGATATATTTTATTTTTATTTATATCATTTGGATTCATTTTTCAATTAAATTATATATTTTTTCATATTTTAATCAGCCTTATTTTTAATATTTTTTCTAAATTGCACCTATAAATTATAAAAAACTCATACTACTTTAATTAAAATAAGTATTTATCATAAATATAAATCAAAATAATTTATTTTGTGTAATGAATTATAGATACATTTTCTCTTTAATGCTTTAGCATTAAAAATTAATTATGAAAATTTCTATAGTATTTTTTTAAAAATAAGAGTAAAATTCGCGTAAAATATATTGGATGGTTATTTAGTTCTTTTTTACGTAAAATAAATACTAAATTTTACGTTAAAAGCGTCTTTTAAAAATTTTATTACACAAAATCTAATTAAAATACATTTAAAAATTTCTTTATAAAATCCACTGAATTTTCGATACTGATATCATAAAAGATGATATAGATTTTAAATGAGCTAAATATATGTAATTTTTTACTTAAATATTGTATTTATATGCATCAAAAGTCAAAATTTAATAGAATTTATGATAATAGATAATATTTTATATGCATTCCAGTTTATAAAATCTAAACAAAAGCCTATATAGATACATCAGGGTAAACTCCAGCTTTGATATAAAATATTTTATAAACCCATTTAAATGGGGATACTATCATAGAAGAATATATTATTTAATAATGATATTTCATGATAAAATAAAAATTTCCATTTAATTAATGAGTTTATGATGGAAACTTGATTATGATTTTTTATCGATTTTAAACTGTATTTTATTCACTAAAATTTGGATTTAATACGCCTCGTTTTTTTAAAAAATTAAATCTTAGTTTAATATTTTGAATATGTATTTTTTATAAAAAAACAATAGGATTCACTCAAATATTTTCTTATTTTACTAAATCTGTAAGCGATTTTCATCAGAAATATAGATTTTAAATCTTTTAATTATGAGAAACCCAAATGGTATCTAAGTGAAATTTGAATAATTTTTATAAGTTAAATTTTTATTAACTAATAAGTATTAAATTTGAAAATTTTTACTTGCATTTTTATAATAGTGTTGCAAATTAAAATATTGGAATAATTTTTAAAATATATTTTTTTTTACATAAAAAATATTTTTTTAATGCATGACTAAATAATATTAATAATATTTTTAATAACAGATTTTAACTTGAGATTGCATCAGTAATAACATCACATAAAAATCAGTAGCAATAAAATCGCGCAAAAAATTGAAAATATAGATATATTCAGATCATATAAATTCTTCTGATAATCTTACGGATGTTCAATTAGAAAAATTTAATCGTATCTATAATTGGATATACCCTTCATTTTTTGCTTCAAATAGGATCGATGACAGGGAGATTTAAAGTAATGAGTTAGGGTTGACATCAGTGAGCTAAATTTCACTGATATGGCCTCATTACTAGTTAGATATTAATTCTAAAGGCTTAATTAAACGTATTTTAACTTCATAAAATGTAGGGGTTTCTGACAGGGGTTTTTTAAAACAAGTTGCTTAGCCTTGAATAATAGCTTTAACTACATATTTTTTATTTTTTGAGCAGTTAGCTTGCGAGGCTGCAGTGATTAAGGCTCTGTTTCCCCTGTTTGAAATCACCCCTTAAATGATTCGTTTGAAACCGAATCATCAATATTGTGTAAAATAACCTTAATAAATAGGGATGAATCAATTTAATTTCAGTATTAGCAAATATTTTCAAGTCAATCAATTATTTATTTAAAATATTACATAATATTTATGTCTAGTTTAAAATTATTAATAAAAAAAATATCAAATGATTTTAAACGAAATATTTTTTCGCCAATTTTATTTTTATTTACTCATAAGTTAATTTTATTCTTGAGATATTTTATTATAACATATAAATTAAAGAATTTATTATTTATTTATCGGTTTAAATAAAAGAAAGAGAATGTCAATCTCGATTTGATATTTAAATCTCCGTTAAAATACTTACATTTAATTGAAATTTTATTTATATATATTTTTTTTACTTGGGATTAATCACAACAATTTCATAGCCAAAATTTTTAATTTTGTGAATGTTAAATTATTCAAAAAGACTTATTATCAACAGGGTTCAACATAATATGCTATTTCAAATAAAATTCTGCGAATAATAGTGTTTCCATTTTTTTGATATATTTATAATAATATAATATAATATAATATAATATAATATAATATAATAATCCAATAACGAATTTTCCAACATTTTTTTTACATTTTTTATAGAATTTCTCGGAAAGAAATCTTAATACTATCTATAATACATAATATAATTTTTTTCCGATAAATATTATATCAATATTAATTTTGGTATTTTTTTGGGCTATAATAACCTTCTTAAAATATTTATTTAAACCATTATAACTTCAAAATTGTGCTAATAAAAATTAAATAATAGATAAATTGTTACTTAATGAGATAATTAATTATTTTTTGACAGATAATTAATGATTTAAATATTTATGTAACCAAAATAAAAAGTTTAGATTATTATTTTAAAAAAACTTCTTAGATACCTTTTAATGAGCTAAATCCGGGATAAAATCTCATTTTTAAAAGTTCCAAAACAAGATAATACGTATTTTACAATAAAATAATTGAAATTTTTTATTTCTAAAAACTGTTAATATGGTGAAAATATGAGCGAAACAATATATTTAACAATTAGGGGGTGAAAAAAAACACAATTTAAACTTTGATACACGCTGATGTCTTAAATATGGTTATCGAAAAAATGGAATTAATAATTTTTTAGGGGTTTAAAAAAAACGTAACATGTGTAAAAATTTTAATAAATTTTTTTAATAAATATAAAATTTTTTCAGTAATTATTTATTTAGCAAATTTATATTATTTTTATGTAATAAAGTTAAGATTTTATTATAGCTTTATTATAATAAAATTTAGACTTTTTTTTCTAAAAACACTAAATTTACTCTATTTATAAAAATAAGCCAAATATATATTTTTAAATATTATAGATAAAATCACATATAATATGATTTACAGGTTCTTTCTACTGTTTTTATATAAGTTAATTCAATTTCAACAAAAAAAGTTTTACCATGACCAAGAAATTTTAATTTAGTTCAAATTTTATTGATCATGTTGAGAAATTTCATAAATTTCAATCAATAAATTATTCCTCTTGTACTTTATGACTAGGGATAAATTTCATCCATTTTTTTAATCCACTTTTTAAATAGATTTATTTATTTAAAAAAAATTTCAGTTATGATTTTTTATAATTTAGGCATAATAAGCTACATTTAAATAAAAGATATAAAGGTTTATATTTGATTTTAAATTGTCAACTTTTAGTATTTTTATCCAAATTTATCAAAATTTATCAAAGTTTTTAGATCATTTTAATATTAAAATAAATACAATCTTGTAATTTATGATTGGTTCTTTGCGAAAAAAAATCTAGAATTTATAATTAATGAAATTTTAATACTCATAAAAACATTAAAAATAGTTATAGCCGGTTTACTCTTAAATTTCTAATTTAAAAGGCATATTTTTATTTAATATGTATTTATCTAATAAAGAAGATTTTTTTTTTTGCTTTCTATACTTAAAATTTGAATAATTTAGGCAATTTTATTAATGATTACAAAACATCATTTTTTATGAAATTTTGAAATCGATCAGTAATAAATTATTTTAATGATTTTTGTCCAATTGGCTTGAAATTTTTTTTTTTGGATTATTATCTCACGAAAGCTTTGAAATTTTTTTTTGGATTATTATCTCACGAAAGCTTTGAAATTTTTTTTTTGGATTATTATCTCACGAAAGCTTTGAATTTTTTTTTTCTAAATAAAGAAAGTAAATAGGTTTAATTAATCGCTATTAATTTTATTTCTTATCCCCCCGATGATCTTATTTGTTTAATTTAACGATATTTTCTAAAAGATAAAGATTAGATTTAATGGTTTCTGATATTAAATTAAATTTAAATTTAATGTAATATTTTCAATTAAGATTTAGCAATAAAAATTTTATTTCTATATTTTACTATTATTATTAATATTTATTTATAAAAAAATCATGTCACTTTCGAAAATCATAAAATTTTATTACTCTTTTAATATAACTGATGAAGAAAATCTGGGGTTGTAAGGTGTAGATTTTTTTAAAAGTTATTCAATATGGTTTTTTATTTCTGAAAAAACAACAAAAAAAATAATCAATATTTCGTATCGTATTTCGATTTTTTCTACTAAATAAATAAATTTTTCTCCTAATTGTATTTTTTCACGTTATTATTACTTTAATGTAATTTTTACTCACCATCTTGATTTTTTTTTTTGTATCACGGAATTTTATTGTAAGATAACGTCATTAAAAACTATACTAAAAAAATTTGAAAAAAAGAAAAAGAAGTATAGAAAATGCTATTATCCTAACTACAATAAGCTCCTCTGCTGGACTACCGGCTGCGTATCTACGGGAAAAGGGTTCAATCTACCAACCGAAAGACCCCCCCTGGTATTGCTTCAAGTAGGTTGGATGACTGAGGTTACGTGCAGTCATGAATTAAGCTCTTTTTCAATGAACAACAGTTCATTGAAGTTATTGAGTTCCTAGTCAGAGCCTACTTCTAGCAGGATTAATAAAATTAGGCTCCTAACCAAACTTGGGTTTGATCGACATGGCTTTCCTACAAATAGCTGTTAGACGCTGAGATCCGTCTGACTGTCGAACGCTGCACTTGTGCACTAGAATATGTCTAAGCTGTGCTAAACTATCGGTTCCTTCTGTTTAGATATGATCCTACTCTGGAATCGCTGTCCTTCGAATCGCTGTGTGCTGTCTCCACCACTCCCAACCAAGAGTAGTACAATGCTGTGTGAAATTTTAGTTTGGTGAACTTCGAAAAGTACACCATTAAGCCCCTAAACCACGGCAAAGTATTCCACTCTTGGGGGTTACTCACTATCTTGAAGTTCTTAATAGTTATTTAAGTAAATTACAACTATATAAAATATTTTTTCTTGTTCATTTATTTGATTTAAAATTTAATTATAAAATTTAATATTAAAAACCAAATGAATAAATAAAGTTTAATGAATCTTTAAACGGATTTTTAAAATGGTTTCCAAAGAAGCTATTTATTGAAAATTCCCAATCAAATCATATTGAGGAATACTTATATCTAGCTAAAAATATTTGAAAATATCACCAAAAATATAATGGGTTTATAATATTTAAAAAGAAATTTTTTTATAAAAAATAATCCTTTACAACGTATTATTTTTAATGAAAATCAAAACCTTTAAATTTTGGATAAAAAATCGTTAAATAATTTTACTTTATTTAACATCTATAAAATTTCCCGTTATTGATAATTTATAACGGGATCTTTTATTTTTTCTCAATTTATACGTTTAAAGCAAAATATTTTGGATATCATAAGTCTAAACGATATAAAAAATGAGCAATGATAATTTTTTATTTAAAAAAATTCCAAATATAATATTAGACATAAATCATTTGAATACTAGTTATTTGGAAAATATTGTTAAATTTTGTTACTTAAAAAAGCTGTGAATTAATTTAATTTTAATAATTTATTATTTTTTATTATATCAAAGAAATCTATTTAAGTTAACTATTAAGATATAATAGTATTTTATTGTTTATCAATTAGAGGATAATTAATATATATTTATAAGTTTTTAGCTTCACTATTTATTTCAAAAAAAATATTCCTAATATGTTTTAACAATTTTAGAAAAAAAAATGATTTCGTCGTATTATTATTATAATGTAATTTTTTGTATGTTTAAATTAATTATTTTTAAATAAATTAATTTATTTGATTATTTCTTATCCTATATTTAGTAAAATTAATTTTTTTAAATATTATATTACAAATCTCTGAGTAAGAATTTTTATATTATAAAGCTTTAATTACATATATATATATTTATTTTGAGCTTTTTCATTTTAATCATCGGAAAATAAATTTACATAGAAAACCTGAATTTCAAAAATTGTTTTAGAGCGAGAATTTGGTTTCGGTTTACAAGATAATTTCATTTTTTTAAATAAAGTTTTAAATTCATTTTTTTTAAAAATTTACAAACGCAAATATTTTTTAGTTTTATTTCATAACTCTAACATTTTTTCTTTTTTTTTATCATGTATTAATAATTTTTAACAAGATAATGATTTATATATTTAATTATAAGATTATTTTTTATTTTAAACTTAAAATTTTATTTCTCGCAGTTATTCTTATTTACGTAGGGATTATTTTTTTAAAAAAAATTAATTATCATAGAAATTTTTTTTTCTAAATTTATCTATTTTCCTAAAATTATGTTATCCTCAAATAAAAAAACTAATAATAATATTTTTTTGAAATAACCGCGGTTTAAATTTAAATTTTTAAAAAGGGTTTTATTATAACCATCCATTTAATTTTGATTTTTTTGAACTTTTCACATGTGATCCAGGAGGTAATAATATCAATAATTTCTTAAAATAAATTTTATTTTTTTCAACTGAATCAGAAAAATATTAAAAATACACAATTAAAACTGAATCTGTGACTTTATTTTCAAAAATTATGAGTTTCAATCAATCTCTGATTTATAAAAGGTTTAGGATTTTTTAAATAAAGAACTATAATCGCTTGATAATTTATTTCACTCTCATAAATGTTTAAAAATATCAGCATTGCTTCAAGTTAATATTGAATTGATGACTATATTACAAATATATATAAATATATATGTGAGTGTAAATAGGAACTGTTATATATCTCAAAAATGAATGAAAGAGTAATTTTTAATGAAAAGTGTATTGCATCGATTAATGTTGAACAGTGGTGATTATAAATTAATTTTTCAAATTTAATTAATTTGATTTTTTGATTTTTTAATAATAATATTTTACTCTCTAGTATAATACCACAATATTTGCACATATATAGAATCTTTTTTTTTTTTTTTGAGTTATATATTTTTCGGTCTTTTTAAGCATCATATTTTTTCTTTTTTTGGTTTAAGCATTTTTAAAATCACATTTAATGAACCTATATGATATGTAAAATTATTAATTATTTCACCCGGTAGATAAAATCTCTAATATCTTCAATTGGCTTCTAGAAAACCGAAAAGGATAAAAATACAGAAGCATAGTTATTCAGGATTTTCTAAGCTTTTCAAATAGTTTAAATCCCCTGTAAACTTACATCAAACCCCACATATCTTATTTACTCTTTTTTACCATTGTCTCTTTTAATTATTACTCCCTAATCCCTAATCCCTAAATAAAATTGATTATATCATCACAGCACAATTATTTACAAAAAAATTAGTAGACAGTTTTATTTTTACATAATTTAAAATCATGACTAATCCGATTCAAAGACTCACACATTTATATTGTGAGATGAGATAAATTTAATAATTCTAATCCTCTTTTTAAAAAAATATATTTACCTAAATTTTATTGTTTTTGAATAAAGATATTTCGTATTTTCAAGAAAAAATAGACGGAATTTAATTTCAAAAATATATATCTGTATTAATATTTGATTCATAGTAAATAATATTATATATATACTATTTTTATTTTGATAATATATTAAAGCGCTTACGCGTAATCTGATTTTTTTGAAAGACAATTTTTTAAAAGAAAATTTTTTTCCTATATAGGATTTTATTAAATTTCTATCTTTTTTTTATCACATCTTTTACAGAAAAAATAAAAAAATTGTAATTTTTATAAGATATATTCGTTTTGAAATTATCTAAATTATTTTTTGTGTGGATTAATCCTTTTAAACTTAAATTTTATTTATATTTAATTTTTTTACCGGATATTATTTTATAGCAGGCGGAGAAAAGTAATAAATAAAAAATCTCAAAGCTAAGTAAATATTTTGAAGCAGGGAAGGAAGAATTAATTTAATTGCATTTATAAAAATAATATGCTCAATTATTTTAAATATTCATAGGTTTTTTTCATAGTGCAAAAAATAATTTTAGCAGCATACAAAATTTAAATTGTTTGTGTGAATATTATATCGGATAAAAAAACTTAAATGAAAAAATGTTATAGATTTATCATGATTGAATCCATTTGGCTTATAATTTCCATTAGAATTGAAGAATCTAAAAATCACACATTTAATATTAATCTAAGAGATTAATTTTAAAAAGCGTATCCCGAAAGAAATATGTTAAAAATATATTTCCTAAGTTTGACCTATGAAAAAGTGAAATAATATAGCAACAAAAAAGAATTTTCTAGTTACAAAGAAATAAATTGTAATTTTTAAATGTTAATGAATAGGTTAGTTTCTTTTGATTAAATGATTTATCAATTCAGTATTAAAACTAGATGAGTAAATTTTCTCATACTATTCAATGTTTTTTTTTTACATTCCAATATTAAAAAATTCGAATTTTAGTTAAAAATATTAAAAGAAATCTCAAATTGATACAATCACACAACAATTTATCAATAAAGTCGGTATTTAGTGCTAATTTGAGGAGCTTCGATCGACTCGTACTCCATATAAGGGAATATAAATTAATTTTATAGAAATTAAAAATAGCGTATAAATGTTAAAAAAAATTCTTATAACCCATCAATACTAAAAAATATTATGCATTTTTCAATTCTGATTTTAATTTTTCTATTTTCTAATCATCAATATCATTTTTATACAGTTTAATTATTTTTCTAAAAACACAAGAAATTGGATCGTTTTCAAGATTTTATATATTTAACATAATAGATGAAAAGATGCCTCTGAAGTAATTTTTCATAATTGATTCAATTAATTTCTTAATAAAATCATTGATATATTTTGCTTATAATTTTTTATTATTTCGATGATATTTTATAATAATTAAAAAGTATTGAAATAATTTAAATACATATATGTCGTAGTTTCTGATATCTTACCTCTAGAGCTGATTATTATTTTGATTTAATGTTGCTATTTATACTAGCTTTTGAAATAATCATCTTAATTTTATTTTTTTTATATTAATTAGAAAGGCTGACTATCTATATTTTCTCTTTCGTGATTTTTAGTTAATTAATATATATTTTATATCACGGTTCATCATTTGAAATTAGCATAGCTCATGTAGGAATATTATTAATAAAATTTAAAATTACGCGTATTTCGAGACTATTAGTATTTTTTATTTCTTTCGATAAACCCTTTTTTTTTTAAAAAAGAGGGGATGGATTTTATGTACCCTATTAATCCGATTATCTTTATAAGTAAATGAATCGTGTTGATATAAAATAATTTTTTTTTTTTTGAATTCATAATGTAATAGGTAAAATAAATCGATAAAATAACTCTTACATACCGAGAAAAAAACTACTAAAAGACCCCCTATTATTATTTATGGATGAGATAAAAATAAAAACATTCCACTCTGCCGCAGGTCTACACCGTGAGTTATATATATATATTGTTATTAAATTATTAAATTTCTATTTTTATATCTTTTGGTGCTTATAAACCAATTATAACGGAATAGTAGAAAGAATAAAGAAATGCGGAAACATTAAACCCAATATCTAAGTTAAAAAAGAATTTTATTCACAGAGGTTTCGGCTTTTAAAAAAATGAAAATTTTTTTTCTTTGTCTTTTAAAAAAAAACCTATTCCAATTCCTAAAAAGGTGTCTGAGAGTAAGTAATCTCAACCGTTTTCAGCTTTTGGAAGGTTTTTTCGAAAGAAACTCCTTGTTATATCTCCAAAATACCAGGATCCTTTTAACGAAGCATAAATTTCAGCAAGAATATTTATCAAATTTCTTTATATATTCTTATCTTCTGTTTACCAATTCATTTTCAAAATAACCTTTGATTATATTTAAATTTAAATAATGTATCTATTGTTTGCATGAACCCCCCCCCCCTATTTTTAATTATAAATAGCTCTATAATTTTATTCTTCAGGATTTTTTGAACAAGTGAGTTTTACCTTCACTTCTTACATATATTATTTTTTAAAAAATATCCTTTTTTATTGCTACTTTAGACCGTTTATAGAAAAAAATCAATAGCCGAGTAAAAAATCAATAAATTCTGATTATTTTAAACTTCAAAATATTAAATATTTATGTGATATTTTCAATTATAAAAAAAACTATAATAATTCAACATACTAAAAATATTCAGGAACTCGCTGAGAAAAACCACTAATATGACCTTTATTTTAAAAAATAATATATATTCCATAAAAAATAAACTCCATTTTTTAGATATTATCTCAAAATAATATTGGTTTATATTTATTCTAATTACTATTTTTTCAAAAAAAAAAAACTTTTGGAATTACTTTTACTGCACCAAAGTTCTGAAGCCTAAAAATAAATCATTTCATTATTTTTTTGTAAAAAATTTCAACGAGCAAATAAATTCAATACTAATACTAAGAATTTCTCCCAACACAGAAAACCATATAAAAGCATAATTGACCGCTAGAAAACTAAAAAGAATACAAATTCAGAACTCTATACATTTCAGAATGACTAAACTTTATAAATTTTTTCCTTATTTTTGTATCTTTCATCCCAATCCAAACATCTTATTTACCTTTTTTTATATTATTTTTTATATTAATACTCCCTAAACCACAAATAAACTTGATCATTACAATTATGAACCAAAAAAAAAAAAGATTACCTACTAATTAAATGGATTTATCATAAGTATTTTATTAAGTGAATTTTTTTATATAATATTAAGCATTTTAAAAGAAAGGCTACCATATATTAAATTCCGTATCCAGTCTTCAATTACATGAATTTTTTATTTTTGAAAAATCTATCAAAATTAAATCATAAAAAAATCTTACTTTTTGTTTTCTTTAATATATTGACTTGATTTAGAAGGCGGTCTAATAAAATTTGGAAATTATTTTTTTTAGCTAATATTCTTATATTTTTATTTTTTTCGTTTAATACGATTTAAGATAAATGAAGATAGATTTTTTCAAGATTTTTGCAGAAAGTTAAAAATCAAATGCACTTTTTTTGAACTTGGTAGATAGAGAGCCCAAAATGCAAAGATTGATAATATTGTCTTTATTTAATACTATATCAAGATAATATAACCCTTAATAGTGAAATATTACATTTGCGAAATTCACGACTTCCATTATTAAAGCTAACTATTCGATTTTAGATTTTATGGAATAAAATACTGAAAAAAAATTAATTTTAAAATTTTTTCAATATTTTTATTTTATTATAATTTAACCTCTTTATTTTTACTGTGTTATTCATTAAAAAATACAAATTTCCAACATTAAATTAAGTATGATAAGAATAATTCATCTAAAGTCGTTTTTTATATAAACAAGAAATATTTATGCTATTATTTCTTATCTATTAATACCGATTTTATTCGAATTTTAATACAATATTATTTTAAATGGGCTTGCTTTGGTTTTATTTATTAAAAATGAGGCTTAAAATTTCCTCGAATTTAAAAATTATCATTTTAAAACCTTTTATATGCCTTATTTTCTTTACTAAATTTTATTTTTAAAAAAATGGTATCTAATAATATTTTATCTTATCTTAATTTTTATATATTCTTAGTATTCTTTTTATTAAATTGGTAAAATAATGAATAAAATACTGAAAATTAATTTAATGATTTTTTTCAAATAAAAAAATCTGTATCTATTTACTATTTTAACCTAATCTGGATTAATAATCTAGCCATAAAAAATTAAATAGAGACGGAAATGTTCAAATAACCATTTTTTCAATATATTTTATCGAAGACTATATTTTGGATCTAAATTTTATCAGATTTTTTTTAGAGCGAATGCTATATTTTATTAATTAATTAAAGAAAAGAATTATAAATTTCCCAATTTTTATATTTCTCAGGCACATTATAGGTGGAAATTAATTAAAAGATCAAAAATTTTCTACTCAGACTTTCAGTGACCATATTTTTTTATCATTTTTCACTTATAAAATACAACATATTTATATAATACCAATGAAAGTAAATAATTTAACCGAACTAAATAATAAATGTTTAAATTAAATTTAAAAGTAACGTAAAAAAAAAAGAAAGTTTTATTTCTGAATCCCTTTTGCAAATATAGTAATAAATAACACTTTCCAGATGTCTAAAAATAGAATATTATACTCTTACATATTAAATATTAAATTAAGTCAAAACTTAAAAATTTCTAAAAAAGAAATTAGAAAAAAATTTATTCAATAAATTTTAATAGAAAAATATACAGAGAAACAGAAAACAAGTAAAACTTATTCAGTTTTATATCTAAACGCAAAAATTAAAATCTGTGCCAATTTTCAGAAATTATCTATATTTTTGTTTAATATTTTTATTAAAATATATTGATTTTTTTTCAAAGACTTATCTTTTATATATTTTTCAAATATTCTTTCCTTTTTTATGGTGTATCATTCAAAAGTTTATTTTCCAAAATAAAAAAACACATTATTTTTTGAAAAAATGAAAATTATTAGTTTATTTAATGAAAATTTCTTCGTTTTTTTTCATGGCTAATAAAAAAATATTAATCCTATTTCTAAAAATAACTTTAGTCAGATATAACTTTTTTTCAGAGAATTCTTATTTTAAATCCAACAAGTAAGCATTTTATCATAATTAAGAATAAATGTATTAATTAAATTGTATGCACTTTTTACCAAAAATTATACTAAAAACGCAAAATTTACTTATAAAAAAACTTATTACATTTTTATCCAATATTAAGTATCTATATAATGTGTGAATTTCCCTAATTTAAAATATTTAATGAATAGAAAACTCAAAATAAAGTTATTTATTTTATTAGTCATAATTCTTTTTTTTTTTAAAAAAAATTTCACAATTTTATTTAAAAAAAAAAGTGTCAATCTGATAATGTTATATTTCATTATATCAAATTAGTGTAATAGATCATTATAATATTTAAAACATATTCATATTTAACTTGTTATAAGAAAATATCAATTTTTATCAATTTGTTTTATGAAATTGGGATATAGATGAAATTTGCAACATTAGATATATTATATAATATATATTTTTTTATGAATCAGGAATCAAGATATTTTTTTTATCTTTTTTTAATTAGTCAGTTTTATATTTTATTTATGGAATAGGATATTTTTACATCTCTGCTCAGTGCAATAGTGCTCAAAAATCAAGCTTTAGAGCTTTATTGGGACATAATCATATTAAAAGATTGATTAGATAATTTTAGCGTGAATAAATAACTAAATAGATAAACTTATAAAATAATTATATTATTTTATATTATTTTATATCACTTTTTATAATTTGATGAAAAAAGATAGAGAATGAATAATAATTTTCTTATGATGATTTGAATTTTTTTTCTATTCTTATTTCTATTATTTTATGAATATTTTTACAAAATATTTAAACAATTAATATGATATAAAATTAATTTATTAAATTAAACCATAAAAAGAAATTTTATTGTTTTTTTAGATGAAAAAAAATATCAATAATTTTTTTATATGGTTTCTGGTCTTTATAATTTTTTTCAAACTAATTTTTATCCTAATGATTTCTAAGCACATAATATTAGTGGTTTAATGACTCGGAATATGATGATAATACTAGACATATAATCCAAGGAATAATAATTATTAAATTAATTGAAAAGCTCGCATTCAAAAAAATGGGGATTTTGGCTTTTTATATAGGACCAATATTAAACTATAAATAAATTATGAAATATTAATTGAGGGGTATCTTGAGCAACCGAAATTTTTTGATTCATATCAAGTGACAAAATTTTCTAGTAAGGATCTGATCTTGAAATAACTATAGACATATTTTATAATTAAATATTAATATTTTCCCTATATTTAGCTGTTATAAAAAAAAATTTTTTTTATGGTTCAATCATATTTATTTTATACTGTGAGCTGCTGTAACCCTCCCTCAATCCAATATCATAATAAAAAACTATAATTTTGTCACAAGTTTTTATTTTATGAGACTAGATTGATTTCTCAATATTTCTTTTTTTTAAATATTGTAGATAGTAACATGCCTAAGGAAATTTATGATCGGTGTATTTTTCATCCATGTCTTTAGTTAAAATAATAATTAACATATTTAATCAACATATTCAGTATAATAAATCACCCATTATACATATAAATTAAAATATTTTCCCTTTTTATCTTTAAAATTCAATAAATCGAAAGAAAAAACTTCATTTTTTATTCTGAAAATCGGACTCAACCTGGTAATTAGAATTTTTTTAAATTCTTACATCTTTTAATTAAATAATAAATACAAAAAGAAAACAATAATCATTATTTTTAAATTAAATTTGGATTAAGAATGATTTTTTATAAATTAGCCTCCAATAGTGATCAACCTGACAACATAGAAATTTTTCATTTTAAAAATATAAACCGAAAATTTTTATATTTTAATCACAAAGCACATAATATTCTTAATATAGTTACATAAAAACTCCTAATCAATAATTAAAGCAATGATAGGCTATATAAATGAAAAATTCTAAATGAAAATCTTAAATACAATCTGATACCAAATTTTGATAAAATCATGCTAAATTAAAGTTTATTATGAAAATACGTGAGATTAAAAATTCACAACTACAATATTTTAACTATAACCTATTTATAAAATGTATCAAAAAAAAATTTAAAAGAAAAAGACTAACTGTCTATTGATACTGTGGTTTTTTTGATTTTTTTACCCTACTTTCTGTCGGAAGACCTTCCGTAAAAGTCCTTAACAAAAAAATTATGATTTAAACATAACCTTTTCTTCCCTATATATCCTTATAAATAATATATGGCACTTAGTAATGAAGCTCCATATAATATTCATATTATTTTAAAAACTAAATTAAGAGATTTAATCGTCCTTTTCAATATTATTTAAATACTTGTAATTTTTAATTTGTTTATGATTTTCTACAGAGGTAAAATTTAGGAATAGAAATAAAATTTTTTTATGAAAAAGAAAGAGATAAATTTTTTAATCCGAATTTTTCTGGATTATTTTATTTCAAATCAGTAAAATTTTGAACTAAAAAGTATTAGGACTAGCGAATATTACCTGAATATATTTAATTTATTGAAATTAATTTTTTCTTCTTTTTTTTGATACCAAAAAAATTAATATGAGATTTTTCGATAGCAGATCTGATCAAATGCCAAAAAATCTTATATTTGGTTATTAAGAAACAAATATTAAACTTCGAAAACTTGGACCCTGAGGAAAAGATATATAATCTTCATTATATTAAGTTTAATCTCTATTTTCATATAGTGGAAGATTAACTGATTTTAAATTAATAAAAAATATAATATCCCGGATAGTCTTGATTCTCCAAAAAGAGCTCTTTTAAGCTAGAGAAACTAATAAAAAAATTCCGAGATAAAGAGATATAATCATTTTTTATCACTCCCTGTAATAATTCCAAGAAAACTGAAAAAAAAAATCCTTTTGAATCCTTATTGAATTTGATCCAGTCAGACTGCTTATTAAATATCAATATTTTTTGAATTATAAGAATTGAATTGAAGTATATTATAATATTAATAATTTTCTTGTTCAAATTTTCAAATTAATTTTATGAAAAATTTAAGCAAGCTTTATCAATATCATAATTAAAATATAAAGCAGTAAAAATTCAATTTGAGCATAAAATAATAAATATTTTTATTTAGGTATAATTATTAATATGGATTATGATTAAAAAAATGTTGATTTATTGTTCCGTAATTATTCAGAAATTATATATAATCATTCTGTTTTTTTTTTTCAAATTACTTGGTTTTTTGATCTTCGAATAATAAGATAGAATTTCTATTATTATAATTAGGTTGAACAATATTATAATGGGAACGCTTTTTAATAAAAATTATTAAATAAACCCAAAAAATCCTTAATCTTGATTTAAAATTTTAGTCTATTTTTATCAGTATGACTCGCATTATTTGAATAGCAGAATGATATATATTTAAATCCATTTTAAAACTAAAATATCTTTATTTTGGTAAAATAAAAATGAATATTTTAAACCTCATGACAAGATAATTTTTTTTAATATTTTTTTCTTATTTAATAATATAATTTGATTAGTTTCTAGATTTTCTGGACCAAATGTAAAACAAATAATCTAATTATGTATAAATTATATTGCATACTGGAATCCTTGGATAAATTTTGAAATAATTATAAAATACTTTTTGTAAAGTTCTAGAAACGTCTGATTATTTTTATTAGACAAACAGATGTCCTCTTTATTTCTCTTCAATATTACTGATAATTTATAAAGGGATTTTGAAAGATTTTTTCAAAATTTAGTTAAATTTATGTATATTTGATTTTTTTTAATGCTTATTTTATTTAATAATTCGATTTTTTATCAAAGTTCTATTTCAAAAATTTTCATCCAGGCTAAAAATATATCAGTTTTACACGCAAAAATAAGTATGCTCATTACAGGTATCTCTCGTTTTACGCGCTTTTTTTTAATGCGAATTTTGATGTTTCGCGAATTGGAAAATTTTCTTTTGTTACTTAATGCGAATTCTCATTTTTCTCGAAATTTAATCAACCAATATAATTGCATATAATACTTTTCTTGATTTAATTTATCCAATTGAAATGGGATCGATTTATGAGCTTATCATAATAAATATTAACGAGTAATCGATATGAAACTGATAATTTTTAAATTTTTAAGTGATAATAAGCAATATATAAGAGCGTTTAATAATCAATTTGAATACAGTTATGGTATGTTTTATGTTATTTGATTAAAGCTATCAGAAAAGATAAAATATTTCCTTTAATTATAACTCTTTTTAAATGGTAGGACTGGGTTGAGTAAAAAATCTATTATCTGCATAAAAAATAAAATTATTCAAGCCTAAAAAGTAGAAGGCAATAAAACACTATTTAACTTTGTGTATTAATTATTAATATTTTATTATCTCTGTTCAAAGTATCTAATATATAATATATTTCATTAGAAATTTAAGCTCGTAACTTGTATATTGAAAATTTTTATCGGAGGGCTGCACTAAATTAACATTAGTCTATTTATTAGCCCTTATAAATAAGTCTAATAAACTTTATATAAACAGAAAGGTTCATAAAATTTTGAATAACTCTCTTATTTTCAATTCTATACTTTATTTAACTTTATATAACATGAAAATATGATGAAAATAATTTATATAAAGTGAGAAGTGTATACAGGATCCTTTTTTATAATTTTAATGTATTCATATCTTTATTTTTTTTATTTTTTGCCAATAATCTTTTTATACGCGATGTTTTATAACTGTTTTAATAAGAAACCCATAAAAGATACAAAAAGCTACTCATTATTCGCGAATTTAATCCCCAAATTTTTTTTATAGATTAGGCTGTGAATCGCGCATAATTATGCATTCATTTTATGCAATTTTTTTTTCCAAAAAATACACCCGTAAATCGAGGGATACCTGTACCATAAAGCCACCAAACATGAATAAAATAATTTTTTAATTTTTTTGGATCACTCCAATAGTTTTCTAATTACGCAATTAAATTTATACGACAAGAGAAAAAAGAAAATTTAAAAAACCTGAATTCAAAAATTATTTAAATCATTAGAATAAAATCAAAATTCTAAACAATTTGTGTTCAAAAATGCAGATTTGAAAGTCATGAAGACTATTTACAATTTATGATCTTTATGGCAGGCTTTCTGAATGCTAAAGAATATATCAATTATCTAAATATATATTTCCTAAGCTGATAATTTTTTTAATTAAATCAAGTAAAATATAAATAGGCCTCAAATATTTTTGAATATTTTAAAAATCGAAAATTGGTTTCAGATTTCTTAATTATCTCCTCATTAATACCCCTTTTTTTGGCAGAGAGAAAAGTTAAAGAAGAAATTATCAATACCATATCCATTATTATCTTTTATTGAAAAATAATTATGTACTCACCAAATTGTTCACAAATAAACGGTTTTCATCTCTTTATTGATCAGATCCTGTTGAAACTTATTAAAAAAATCTCTATATTATGGAAATTTAAAGCTGTTTTTCAGTGAACTATTTAAAAAAATGTTGAATTTATTTCTAAACGATTAGCCTCAGATATTTATTTCATTATTTTTTTCGAAAATCGATATTTTTTAGGATTAATAAATCCAATTGATTGATTTTTATTGGGTCCAGCTTAGTATAATTAACAATTAAATTTTAACCTTCTATTACAGTTTTTCTTAAACCCAAAATATTCCATTAATTAAATCTAAAATTGTAAAATTTGTGACTGGTTTCTGAAAACCCCCAATAACTTGTGAAGTTTCCCCTATGTTTATTGGTTTTTATATATACCCATTTAAAACATTTTTTTCTCATATTGGTTGCAATTTCGATTCAGGACCAAAATATATCTTGACTTTAGGATTTTTACCAATGATAATATTGAAAAAAAAATTTATAAAAATTTTTTTAACCCAGATTTTTTTTACTCTCCATAAAAAATATCATACTTTTTTCAATATTTGTGAAAACTATGTTATTGATATTAAATATTTTTTAGAAAATTATTTTAGTAAAATTTATTTATTCTTAAAAAATAGTGACCAAATATTCTAATTTTTTATTAATTAAGATTTATAGAAAAATTCTAGATAAATAAGTTTCTGTAACAAGAATATTTAATATAAAGATGGATTGAAAATAATTTTTCTGTTTTTTTTAATAAAAAATTCGGGTGAAATTTTCGGAAAAATTGCTTTTTATGTTTTTGAAATGATTTTTTCATTATTTTAAATAAAAATGGGGTTTTACTTTATTTTATGATCTTTATAAAAAATTTAATATATAAAATGAATTTTTTCAAAAAAAAATTGTATATATAAATTTATATTCGTTTTAAAATAAATCTCTTAAAAACCCCCATTTTTTTGGTTATTTATAGATCATTTTTGGTTTGATTTATATTTTAAACATTTTATAAGATAATATAAACTAAAATTATGCTTTTATGATATTTAATTTTGAGCTAGAGATTTTTTAATCTGATTTATACAACTAAAATATTCTTGATTTATTATCTGTCAATAGATTTTTTTAGATTATTCATTGTAAATATTATCAGGATACATTTTTATATTTTTTTAAGATCAATTATATGCTATAATAATGAGGGGAAAAGAATTTAAAAAAAATCTAAGGCTGTTCCTTTGGATCCTTATACCAACCTTAATAAAAGTATTCACCTATATCAATATATCAAATTTAAATTTTAAAAGTAAAATAAAAATCAACTGGATAACATTTAAAATTAAAACCCATTCATCACATATTATCAAATCAATCGAGTCCCGGCTCCAAGATTTCACCGCAATCTTTTTGAAAAATTATATAAACCTTGATATCAATCTAACCAATTGAAAAAAATAAAAAGGCTTTATTTAGATTAATATACTAAAATATTCTATTTTTATAGATTATAAACTAACACTATAATCACATATTGATTTGGTAACATCTCTTTGATCAAATATCACTTCATAATTGAAAAAAACTATTAATTTTGGAACGATTCACTTAGATGGTGTTTTTTAAAATAAAAGATTCCAATAAGAGCATAAAAATTAATTTAAGGCTGTAAAATTGAATGGCAATTTTGCGGATGCAAAAAAAATAAATTCCTCAATAATTTACAGAATACACACCAAAATCGAATATTTCCTCAAAATAATTTTTCGAAACTCCGTAACAACCATCATAAGTGTTAACTCTTAAGAGGATCTTTTACATCTCGTAATTTTAAATAATATAAATATATAATTAAATGTTATCTAAATGAAAAAATGTTGAGTTTTTTTTTCTCAACATACTTCACAAACCTCTTAACAAAATGGAAAGACTAAGAAAAAAATCACGAAGTAATGAAAAACTTTTATCTAATAATTATACAGAAAATCTGAATCACAATGAATAAAACAAACTCTTTACTATATATCGGTCCAAAATATAAAAAAAATTTAAATATAGAAACAGAATCTTATGCTAATAATAATACTAAAAATTTAAACATGACAGAAATTGAAAATCGAATCCTAGTTGTGAACGAAATATTTTACATATATTTAATGACCTGATCACACAAATTTTCTCATAGAAAAAACAATAAATGGTTATATTGATCGATAAAAAGGGTAAAGATATCCAATCAATTGATAATCAAAGAAATTGAAAACTAATTTATGACTGAATAAATAAAGAATGAGCTCTTAGAAAAGATAAAAGCATTGAAGAAAACGTGGGGAAAATGAAAATAATATGAAAAAAACCAAAAAAATTATCAAAGATGGTCTGTGTTTAATAAAATAAAAAAAATCTTTATATCAATGCTAAAAAACTTTATTGTAAAAATACTCATTAATACCTCGAAATATAGAGGATATACTATGCCAAAAGTACAAGATTTGGGAAATTAAAAGGAAAAATTACAATTATCCCAAAAAAAAAAAAGAAATGATGTGTTAAACCACGAAGAAATATATATTAATGTAAAATTTTTCATTAAAAAATAAAATAGATAGCATATTTTAAAATATTTTTTGACTTTCTAACGGATTCAAAATTTGTCTCAATTTATCAAGACTCTGTGTTATATCAAAAATTATACAATATATACACGATAAGATTCAAATATAATCCTCAAGCATCCGGAAGAAGGATTAAATTACCTAGAAGAATTAAATATGCTATCAAAACATCTTTCTGATTTTTTTAAGTCTGTAATAAATGAAAAAAGCATGAGCTATCAGAAGACATAACCGTCACCAACCTGCTCAATAAGAAGTGAAAAATATTTTTAAGCTTGAAATATGGTTAAAAACTGTCAATATCTCATCAGATAGGTATTCAATATGCAAATAAAACGTTACCAGTGAAACAAGTGAGTTTTTTCAATAATATAAATTCTCAAAAAATAAAAAAAAATTTGAAAATAATTCGCCAATATTAATTTATGAAATTATTTTATTTTAAATTAGATAAAATGATATAAACGAAAAATAAGATTTGATTCAACAAATATTGAAATAATGGAGTTATATTATTATATATTAATCTGTATCAATAAAATGATTTAGTTGAAATAAACGAATATTTATCAATACAAAAATATTTTTTCAATAGAAATAAATTGCATATGTTAAAATATGCTTAGTTAATGATTTCAAGTTTAATTTAAATATTATTTTTTTTCCAAAATATATCAAAGTTATCAAAATAAATAGTTTTTTTTAAATATATTCATAGTATTTTAAAATTAAATCAGTGGTATGGTCCATACTTAAAAAAAAATTGATTTTGATTTTTTTTCTTAAAGATTTTTTAATAAAAGCTTAAACTTAATATTTAGACCATTAAAAATATTTAGATATATATTTTTTTCTTAAGTGCTTCTAGAATAAAATATTATATTATATTATATTGAAAAATAATTCAGAAACAATTAATATTAATACCTAAAAAATTTCGGCTAATTTTTAATTCATTAAGAATGGGATTACTAAGGAAATTAATAATTTGATTGTGAAAAATAAAACTTTTTAATTAGATGGGTATTTTTCGTGTCAATTTTTCAAAAAATGTTATTCCTCCTTTATTAAATTAGTCAAAAAATAAATAAAATTTTATGCTAAAGGAATAAGTAATACCATAAACTGGGTGAAATCGTTAATTCTAAACAATAGAGCGTTTCTCAAATTATTTTCTGAAATTTTTAAACAGCTAGCAACATAAATAACACAAAAAAATTTTATCTTGAGCAATACATGCATTTTGATAAGTTTTGTATCATTTCTTCAAAATAATCTATTTGAAATAAACGCAAAAATATTAAATAAGCAGATTATAATATAGATAATTCATTTTTATTGAAAGAAAGTGTTATATTGATAAATATGCATTTATTTCAATAAATCATTATATCAATACAGATCACTATTTACTAATATAACTCCACCATTTCAATAAATGACCTATCAGCTATTTTTTTTGGTTTATATCATTTTATCTAATGAAAAATCAAATGATTTCATAAATAAATATGGGAGAATTATTTTCAAATTTTTTTTTATTTTTCGAGAATGTATATTATTGAAACAAACTCACTTATTGCACTGGTATCCTAATGTAAAAAAAAAAGAGAATTACCTTTTTGGATATTTTATATTCAATCTGGGAATAATTTCAGTTAAATGCCATGGCCAATTACTTATATATTCATAGAGTATTTTTTATATAAAAGAATCAAATTTTTTTAGGCTACTAGTACGATTTTTTAATTGAAGATACATCAAATTTGTTTTATTTATGTTAAAATGGCTCTTAAAAATACCAAGGATATAGAAATAAGGCTATTATTTTATACTGGATAAGTAAAAAAACTGTTGAAATCTGATGCCAAAAATAGTTAATAAACATTTAGAAAATCTCAATTTTTATTAAGAACGGTATATTAATTTTTTGTATAAATTTATGATGTCTCAAATCTAAAGACTCATCTCCAAAATAGAAATGCAAGGAATTGAAATTGGTAATTTTAAAATTTAAATTCACTAAAAATATTCAAGAAATTTATCTATATTTTCTATTCTCGAAAATTTAATATATAAATGATTCTGCAGAAATCGCGTCAGGAAAACATAATTTGAGTATAAAACATGTTCATCTGCATCAAAAATAAAGAAAAAATACTAAGGCCCTAATTTTAAACTTAAAATATAGTATAAGAGATGTTAATAAAGTGGGTAAGCATCGGGGATCTATCTCTAATAATTTAAAAATTCAATTACTCATAACTTTTTACCTGCAAAATTTGAATTTTTTGGTACAATTTGAGTAATTATAAAAATATATAATATTTTTTATGGAATTTTGAAACACAGATCCTTGAAGATGTAACTATGATATAAAAGAGAATATTTTTATGCTTGCAATGAGGACCTATTTCCAATCTAGATATATGAAAGTATCAGAATTTAAATTTATATATATCTATAAGTGTTTTAGATCTGAAGATATATCCAATAATAAGGTTTAAATTCAACACTCCAAATATATCTAATAATAAATGAGAAAAAGTTTTGTATGATTTTCATAAATTAAAAACTATGGAAATTTCCATAAAGAGAATTAAAAAGAGGATTCAGTGCAGTTTTGAAATCAGTAGATGTCAAAGAAATTTACTTTTTCATAATGGGCACTTTAAAGCAGGAATAATCAGTTGCAAAAAAAATTATGGGTAAATAAAAAACGTTTAAATAGGAATAAATAAGTATCACAGCAAATATAATCAATATAAAACTTTTATTTTTAGCGTTATTAATGAAGACATACCGAAAAAAAGACACATCTTTTCTAAGCGTTGCAACTTAAACCATTAAAATAAAGTATACTCAAAGTAAATATGTACCAGAATTTTTAAATATTGTCAACAATATTTTAATAATTTATTTTACTTTATGAATCTCCCCAAAAAATAAAACAAGAAAAATATATCTTAAAAAAAGAAAAATATTAAAACAAAAGCGCGTCGTAATATTTAACCATGACTCAGGAAACCACCCAAAATTCAATTTCACCTAGCACTCATGACCTACTCACTAATTCTGCTGAGCCGATATTTCCAAAAAAAAAAAGAGCTGACACAAAGAAGACTTCACTTAGATATATATCAAATGAAAATTTTCAAATTGAAGCGACGAACTTAAGAACAAAAATCTGGAAATTTAAATGTATGGAATCAATTAAAAATTATTATTTAATGGAAAATTATCTCAAATATGGAAAATAAAATTTAATGGAATGATATAATTTATTTGTTTCCAATAAATCTTGAAATAGAAACTGCTAAAAAGTTCACTATATCGGAAATGAGAATCGGGGACCAATTTACGTAGAATTGAGGATAATTGTGGATAATAATGATTGTATTATTATGACAAAAAATCTTCAAAAACACATTCTCCAGAAGATGTGATGGTTTTAGTGTTCATCATATACAAATAAAAAATTGCTTTTATAAAATTTCAATCTCTTCTGACGCTATTTAAACCAAAAGAAGTGAATTTTTATAGTATGATATTTATTAAAACCTCCAAAATATTGATTTTATTATGGTTTATTTTTTTAAGAATTGTGGAAAAACTGTTTTTCATAAGAAAAGATTAATTTTTGCACAGAGAAATAGCGTCTTAATTGTGCCTGTTTGAAAAGAAATTTGGGGACCAATTCTTTTTAAAACTTTTCTTAATAAAAAACTCAAAATGAAAAACACTACTAAATTATATAAATAATGCTTAAATAATAAAACTTATTTATCCGTAAAATAGAACTTAGACCGATATTTTTATAATGATAATAGGGATAAATTATGCATTCGGACATTTCTTGTTGTTAAAGCTAATCCTTTTTTATATTCAGAAATTTGGAGTACGTTTAAGGGATCTTTTTAGCTTTATTTTTAGTTATTATTTGTAGATTTTTTATAAATTTTTCATTTTTAGCAGAATTTTATTTTCTATTATCCACTTGTGATATTTTTGCCTTCTGATTTTTTTTATTTTTAGTCAATTTTGAGTGTTATTTTTTATTTCTTATCTTAATTTGGCTGTGATAATTACCCTTTTGCCAAAAAAATTATTTCTCCAGTTCTTATATATCTCAATATTCGAATTAGCTTGCAATTATATTGATATAACCGGGATAGGTTATGAGTTATTTGATTCCTGCGTTTAGCCTTATTTATTTTATTCATAATTTGTTGCTTCGAATTTGATTAACGAAATTTTTTTTTTTTTTTTCCTTGGCATTCATCTTCATATAATTACCTTCTAAAGCGGATTAATTTTATACATTGGTAGATCTGTATGGGAACCAGTTTTAAAAGACTTTGAGTTTTCTTTACCCCTACCTTCATTAAGTTTCTGTATAATTTTCCGGTAAAGTTCTAATCTAATATTCCTACTTTTGGAACTGTACACACTCCTAAAATTTTGAGCAATGGCAGAAATGGTCAAAAATTGACTAGGCATTACGAAGTAACAATGATTGAATGATTTTCTCTAGTAATTTCTGTAAGTATAGAATTAGTGATGATATACTGATATTTCCATCATCTTTAATTTTTAAAAAATATTCAATGGGCTTTTAGTTCTACCATACTGACTGTTATAATTTATCAGCTTCGAAAATGTAAGTAAATTTTTGATTTAGTTGAACCTAAAGCAATATTAAGTAACTATGCATGTATAAGTGGCTTTTGAAAATCGGAAAATAATATATCCATATGGAAAAGCCAGCTATACTATGTATAGGGTCATAGGATATGAAATAAATTAAATAGAAGATATAATTGCAAAAGCATATTTATTTTTTGTAAAAGAAAAACCCATTTTAAAAAAATTAGGCTTTTAAAATTAAAAAATATTTCAAAGATAACACTTTAAGTCAAGTATTAAAACCAATTCACCATACTTAACCTCAGCTAGCATAACCAAAGAATTATAAATAATCTAATATCCAAAGGTTCAGATTAATTTTTCATCTCCTCAACTCAACTTCGATATATCACCTTAGCCGAAATACCTTTATATTATTATGTAATCCTAGGGGGGTGTATGAGAATGTTAAAAATTTTGCTTAAAAAGTTTTTCTTATTATATTAGACAATTATGAATTGTCAGTGTAAAAAAAAACTACCACCATCGATCATTTTAGTCACTTTTATATCGGGTTTTCGCCAAGTAAACAAAATAAATATATAAAAACATGGTTTTAGAAATGAGAATATTTTTAGATTTTTCAAAATTTCTGGCTTAACAAAATTATAATTTTATTCGACTATCGAATTGCCTAACAATATAGTCTAATTTTATTTAAAAAAATTTTCCGTGGTTTTAGCTGTGTTTTATTAAAAGACATTGGGGAAATTATCGAATCTGAAGATTTATTTTGATGTAAATACCTGATTATTTTTTAATCTACCAATTATATCTAAATGGCTCAATTTAAAAAAATGGCAGTGATTTTATTTATAATAGCATAAAATTTTCCAAAAAAAATAATATTAATTTTAAAAAATCCTTAAATTGCCTATTTAAAACTGTAATTTGATTTTAGAATAGGTAAAATGATAATAACTGATATTGATATAGATTTATTCCTTCAAATTATTAATAGGCCTATTAATTCTCAATAGAAATCCTTAAAAAATATAACTATTATAATAAAAAAATAGCTAAATTATTACTTATTTCAAATTCTGTTTCCGTTTTCCTCCAATGGAGTCAATCTCTTTTAAAATATTATAATTTTTTAACTGAATCCGAAAAAAGAATTATTTATTTATTTCAAGTCTACGAGTCTTTATAAATTTTGATTAATTGCCTTGTAAATCATTACACTAACCTAATTCGCGTTTTGATAATACAATTTATCAAAAAGTGCTATTTTTCACCCAAAAAAGCCTACTTTCGTATAATTTAGTGTAAATTTTTCTGAATTGTACGCGCTATTCGCGTTTCAGGGAAAGATAATATTTTTAAACCGAAAAATAATAGTTCTTAGATTCGTGTGCTTTATTCTAAGATTTTTTATATCCAAAGTTTATTAAAATCATAAATTATTAATTAAAAAGATATTTCAAATCTCAAGAAGATTAATATTATGATTTTCAAATAAATTTATGTATTATTGGCTTCTTTTATCGACTTTTATTTTCTTCAAAAAAAAATAATAAACCATTTTTTTCGAAATAATAAATTCTATAAATTTATTTTATCTGACTAAAAAATGTAGTTTAAATATCTTTGTATATATTAAAATTTTATAATTGATTGATATTAAAAATAACATATAAACAATGCAATCGCAAAATATTCAAAAATAGGGAGGTGAAAAAAGAGTATGAGTTAAATAGAGGGTCGTTTTCTCGTTTTTCAATGGAATATATTTGCGATCATGAATTATACGATACTATAGTTTACAATCAGATATCTAAGACCTAGAAGATATTTATTTTTTGACTTGGCTTAAAATAAATAACTTAGATGAAATATATTAAGCTTGTAAAAAGGATTTGATTAAAGCTGAAATTAAAAGAGGGAGGAAGTGAAAATTCACCCCCAAGAATAATTCGAATATCATAATGCTTTACTTTTGACACTATAATAAATTTGATAAACAAGGAAGGGATTTTAATATATCTGGACTTTCAGCTTGTAATATAATTAATTCCAATACTGAAACTATCATAGAATTCTTGCTAAGAAAACATTAATGCTCTATAAAGAAATCCATCCAAATTTCCGATTAAATAATTTTATAAGATCGTAGGAATGTGGCACTGATAATTTATTGTACAGTATTTTTCACTAATAGGCCATCTGGTTCATTTCTAGACAGTAAGATATTTTATTCGGGGAAACATAATAGATATTGTGTTAAAAAAAAGGTGGCGGTGATACCCGATGGAAAATGCGTATTTGATGGCCCTACAGTTGAAGGTCTAATACATGAAATTCATTACGTAGTTCAATGGAAAATAAATATGGGGAATTTTTGAAAATTTCTTGAACATAGTTCAGAATTGAAGGCTTTGATGGGGCCCATATTGAATGTCCCAAAATGGCTGATAAGGGATATTTAGGTCTTGATCAAAAATTTAGAGCTTTAATAAAAAAAATGAAAAATTGATATCGGAAGATGAAAAAACCACAAACAAGAATTAGATTTCACACAATATAGCTCATTCAATTCACTTTTGGTAACATAAAATACCTCAGAGTCGATTAAATACAATTATATAATGATTGTAGAGAACTTTTTTTGGAGATAGAATTTTTTAAAAAAAATAACGAGAAACACCAAAGAGGCTCTTTGGACAATATAGAGATGATCATAGATATATGTATTGCTTTTTCAAACTTTCGCATACCGAAATCACCACTGAAAACGGACGATTTAAAAATTTATTATTCCATCAGAGTGAAAGACGGTAGTTATTTTAAAAAAACCGAGGGTAAGAAAGAGCAGTTTAAGAGATAATACAAATAGGTCTATGTTTGTTAGAATAATGGTTGATTCTGAAAAGTTAACATCTGAGGTAACTTCAATTTTTATAAAAAGAAAAAGTTTATTAAGGGTAAGGGCTTCTTTCTAGCCGGAAATCAGTGGTTCAGATAAATTTTTCGCATTAAATTTTTAAATACTAATTATATTTCAATTAAGAATTAATAATAATAGATTTTTTCTCAATTTTTATAGCTTATTCTTATCTTTATTTTTATTCTTATTTCATCCCTTTATTTTTCAAATAAAAATTTTTTTTTAAAAAAAATAGTGATAATATCTTAAAATGTTCTATGTTATGAAATGTGGAAAAAAAAATATGAAATAAGGCTGGAATCAAAAATAAATATGAATATCTCTTTCTTTACTTCATTTTTATTTCAGAATAACATGGAGTCTTTCGTTCTGTTTAAAGGTATAGCTTTATACAATGGTATTCAAAACATCAATTTCATCCAGAAAAATTCAATAGTTAAGATCATATTCACCTATAGATGCATAAAATTTGTTTTTTGTTTGGTGTAATTTTTGATTATCTAAAATTAAAAAAAATTAAAATTTTTATCAATAGGGTAAACCAAAAATACATGATTTGAAATTCCAAGAAAAAAGGTGGAAAAAATATGAAGTTTTTTACTAGATATTTACTTTTTTTAAATTTTAATCATTCTATTTTAATGCAAGAATCTTCTAACTTTATGTCTTACCAAATTTAGAAATCAGAACTAATTTTAGACTTATTTAAGCAGATAAAATTGAATTTTAGATTGTTTTATGTAGCTCACTAGATACTTTAGGTACATTATATTCAATGTTTCAATAGAGAAAAATGGTTATAATGGTTAAATTTTCATGTTTAAATTCAGGAATATCTCTATATCAGATATTTTACCACGATAAATTATCTGATTTCTTAAAAATTACTGGATATATTTAATAAGAACAAAAATTTATTTATTCTTTAAGATGTTATTTTTAGTCTCCTTCAAGTTTTTTGTTTTCACCGATTTGTCTTAAGTAATCAACAAGATTTTAACATCAGGAAAAAGTGATGCTTATACTAAATAAAACATACTCTTTAAGGTAAAAAGTGATATTTTAAAATTAAAAAATCATATTCTCCAGTTAAAATCAAATACTTTCATTTTTATAAAGATTTTATATATATTGGGTTTTTATTGCTTCGAAAATATCCTTCAGATGTATCCGAATATCGATAGATCTGCAAGAATATGTACATATATATATAATTTTGTAATTAGCACTCAAAAAAAAATTAAGGCGTATGTATAGCGCATTTTTGGTTTCTTTTCTAGTATTAATAGAGTTCAAATAAACTTATAAAAAATACATAAAGACCTTTGTCATTTTTTATTATTGATATTTTTTATATAAAGCGGATCTATGTTTAATCCTAAAAAATTGTTGGATATTAGCTAAAATTTCGCAAAAAGTTGGAATTGATGGTGAATAATTGCTCTAGAATAAAAATATAATTTAGCCTGAGTGCAAATATTATCGATTTTTTTTATATTTCAATTTTAATAAAAGTTTATTAGTTTTAAAAATCGCCTTTTTTCTTGTTCCAATAAATCTCAAAAGAACAAAACTATGTATCAATGGATATATAAAGCTTGATATTAACAATATCAGTTTTTTTAAAGCCTTTTGGATTAGAATAATACGAAAAACAATACCCCGTAATTAAATATTACTATTTTCAAAATAATTGATTGATAGTATCCACCATTACTAATTCCTAGAACCACCTCTATTGGTTACTTTTTGATGGAGTTCTTAGATATCTATTTCAACTCATTTCGACAATAAGGATAATTTTTTGCTTATCTTAAATTCTTAATTTCAAAATTCATGACTTGTTGTCTGTATATTGACTCTTATATTTTTAAATTTATATTAGATAAATTTGGTTGAATTTCTATATTCAGATTTAAATTTGCTTTTTTTCTAAAATTATAACGAGTATCAATGGCCATATTTAATTGAGAATTTATTTTCGAGAAAAAACTCTGCAGTGGCATTTATTCTTATTTTATTAATTAATAGGATGGCTTTTTAAAATATAATAAGATATTAGCCAATTTATAGCATATTAAATAATAATTTGATAGTTAATCATTAATTAAATTCAAATAATTATCAGAGCTTTTTTTGCCGAATTGTACCAGTAATTGTAAAACAGGATTATTTATTTTTAAAATCACATATTTAGACGAATTATACGCGTTAAAAAAAACTAAAGTCTAGATATAAAGAATATACAAGAATTTTTTTTTTAATTGGTTGGTTAAATTATGATAAATGGTTAATTACTATGATTAACCTATTATTTATTAAAATTTCTTCAAATTATATACATATAAGTTGTATTTAAAAGGCTGTTATCTGATATGAAATATTTTTATATGAGTTATTAAAAGAATATTTGCCTATGATATCTTTGTGCTACATATAAAAAGAATGATACATTATGACATCGTTTCGAATAATCTAGATCACTTAGATTGATGTTAGGACTATTGGTATATTACCAATTGACATACTGGACATTTAGTATAATTTTTTACCAATAAATAGATAGAATTAATATTTAAATTTTTTGGTGCATAATTTTAAGAAATACACACATTTCATTTTCCAATACAAACTTAATTGTGAAAAATGATAGTTAGAAAAAGTAGACGAAATGGCAGTATGAAAATAGTCATTGCACCCTTAGATTGCATATACCCCATAAATAAAGTAATTTATTTTTTATAAAAATATCGCTGATATTATTGAGCTCCTAACCAGATTCTAACAAACAGGATTAATAAAAAATATAATACCCCCCTTTTCTTTGATCCTGATTGAAATTGCATTTTTCAATATGTTAATAGATGCTGAGATCCACCAATCCATCGTAAACTATCTAGCACAAAGAAAATGTTCCAGATTAAGATAAGAGATTAGGCTCCTGTTGTTTTGAGATGATACTCTAAGGGGATTGAAATCTTTAAAATTATTTGAATCATCACTATTATCAACTAAAAATAGTAGAGTCTATTTGAAACGTTTGATTAGTTCACTTGGAAAATTACACTAAACCTCAAAAACATGGAGAGAAATTTCTATAACCAAATTAAATTTGGTTTTTTACCCAGATTATATATCATTGACTCAATTTATAATCCTCAATTTTATCTGAAGATTACTGGCATGAGAAAAAGCACTTAGTAAAACTTTGATTCGTTTATTGATTAAAAGTTTTCTGGAGGCGATCAAAAAAATTCGGTTAGGAAATAAACGTCTAAATTTTCTAAAAAAACTCGTTTGATTTCTGAAAAAATCTGGCGAATAGCAAATCGCCTAATTAATAATCCTAAAATTTGAGTAAAAATATGGTATTATCTTAGATATAAAATAAATGTCAAAACCGTCCGTTAGATGGAGGTAAAGCAAATATTTAAATTAATAAAATTTTTCATCAAATACCCTTTCTGGTTAGAAAAAATGAAAAAAGTAAACATTACGCACTAAAATTTCAAATAAAATTTAATATTTTCGCCAAGATATTTTAAATGAGATTTCAATTATTTTCTTCAAATAGATCCATAGATGCTGAATAGTGTTATAATAAGTTTATAAACCTTTTTTTTTTATTTACTGTATAATATTATCAGCTATCGGATAGAATTAGCTTTATTCCATTCAATTTTTTTTTAAATTTTTTAGACCAATTTCATTTTTGGAGCGAAAAATTAACTTAATGGAGCAATATCGAACATTTTGAAAATTATTTCGCCCTATTATCTTGTAGGCGATCAAATGATCAAACTAGTAATTCTATCACATGAAATAAAGAGATATTTAATACAAAATAATCTTTAAATTTTTAACAATTTTTTCAGTTTCATATTGAGGACAATTTTATTTAATAAGTTAAAATTCAAATAAAGATGCCACATAGAACCATTAAATTTTTTGATTAAAATAATTTCATTGCCTATAATCTAATAAAAGATATCTAATTGATAGGAAAGAGTTTAAAAATTAATAAACCTTCTATTTTCAAATAACTAAAAGTAATTTTTTTACCAGAATAGATTCCTTTTGATTTTTCTAGGTCTTTCTAAATATATATTTTTTGGAAATTAAGGCTATTTTGATAGCATCCGATTTATTTTTTTCTGTTAAAAAGTTATAAATTTTAGTGCGCCTTATCGTTTTGAAAAATTTTCTACACGAACAATGAATATAGGTACATATTTCAATATTCTTTATCGAAAAAAAAATGATATATTTTTTGAAAATTGAAGCCAAAGAATCAAAATTTATGAAATCCATTTTACGAAAAATTCTTGAGATTTCCACTAGCTCCAATAGCTCAATATTTTTTTCAGAAGTGCAAAAAACTGTATTTTCTGTGCCATTCTTTATGATACTGTATGTATAAGTTATATCACTTTTTCCTATCAAGTTATTTTAAATAAATTTCCAAAGCTCGGCGAATAATTTTAACTGAAAACTTGACAAAATAAATTACGCCATATACTTTTTAATTTGCACATTTATTCTTAAAATTACTGTTGAATCTTTCTTGGATGTTATTTTTCAGTGTTTTAAAGATATACGCGCCTTCAAACCTATTCTGGGTTTTTTAACTTAACTATTTCTGAAATGAAGCTGAATTTAAAAATTTTGATAAAAAAAATGTTTCTGATACTTTTCAAGTATCTATGAATTTGCTGATAACTAAATTTTACAAATATCGTTGTAAATAAAATCCTTAATATTGTTTTGTCATTTTTCCTTACAAGTCCTTTATATTATTGGATAGGTGAAACCAACCATTTGTTGTGGAAAGGCCCACCTGTAATAATTCTAAAGCCTTTGATGTTTGAAGGGCAGAGTCTGCCACAAATTTTTCAATTTTAAATTAATACCCATGGCTTAGATTATTCATACAAAATATTAAAAATCCACTAATAATTGTCAGTATCGTCGATGACTGCCATTGATATTGATATGGTGGAAATTTTCTGTACATTATCCGTAGCTACTAGAATTATTACAGGATATCCCCCTCTTATCAATTTAAATTTGGGATCCACATGAAATTTTTTGATTTATAAAGTCTTGTGTTCATTTTTTTTAAGCCAAAAAAAACCTTACTTTCCCAGGATCAGTATAATATCATGAAAATTATGGATTATTATCCATATCCAATTCATTTATTTTCTTGTTTTGATTTTCAAGCATTTCTGTGGTTATATTAAGTCACCATTTTGTTTTTTTATTGTGGTAGCTTTTAGTAGATTGTATGTTTTTAATTTCATTTGAAATAACCTCCAATTCCAGCTGTATTTATATTTGATGTGATATTTTTTTTTGGATAAGGCTTAATATCTTTGTGTTTATACTTTCATCATTAGATTTAGAACGTGAACTTGAGCGAGATTCAGAGTGGCAATAATGTTTTGATGAATCATAGTAGTCATCTATCCTTAATTCACTGATGCATCCATTATCGGGTTTTTTTACACAATAAAAAACTGTAGTTTTATTATTTTTATTAGATATTGAGTGCTTATTCTATTATTATCCATTTTATTTTCATTTTCGTGCGGAAAAGCCTCAACCCAATTTGTTCTGGATTTGTTCGTTTTTAAAAAAGAAAAGATAACGTTTTTTTAAAAAGTAAAGATGGTATTTTGCTTTTGTTTTAAATCAATGTAAACATGGATTTTTTTTGGATTTTATCTACTTTAAAAACATTTATTAATTCTTTTAATTCTAAAATTTAAATTTCGCGTCTCAAATAAAACCCCAGTAATTAGATGTGTTTTTTGATAATGTAAAATTTCAAATTGTTTATAATAAAATTTTAAAAGTGCTGAACGCCATTTAAAGGGGAGGTTTTATTCAAAACACAATATATTTAAGCAAATATGCTTTTTGGAAAAGTACAGATCTGTTTTAAAAAAATGTTTTAGTCGGTATTTAGTTTATTTGCATGCCGACTTTGTCTACCCTTTAAGCATTATGGTCACTTCAGGGTACAAAGCTAAAAAAAAAAAAAAAAAACGACTAATGGAATGTGAAAATTATAGAACATTATTTTATCGGATTTTTTATTTAATTTTCAGATTTATAATTAGAGGGAGTCTGATCTATCAGATTAGCTAATGGTTTGGCAGATTTTTCCAGAAACATCAGTTATTTTGAGAAAAGACAGATTTTTCTATTTAACCAACAAAATTCCTTGATTTTATACATACTTTTAATAAGATACTGTAGACAGGGGCAAAATACTCTCCAGCTATTAGCCAGAATCTATTAAATCGATTCAAATCAACTAGCTTACAAGCCTATCAAATGCTCTTTTTATTCAATAAATGCAAAAAGGAATAAATTATTGGTTCGCGTTTTTATACATAAATATTATTGCATGGTTGAAAGGACTAATACCGAGTATCTTAACGGTATAAATTCATCACTTAATTCAAAGGTAATTCAAAAACTATACACATTATATTAAGATATAAGTGAATGATATTGCTATTTCCATTCTCTATATTTATTTTAAACTTTCGGGTTTCGAAATAAATACAATTATTTGATAGTATAATAGCCACCAGCTGATCTTCTATCGAAATTTCAGATATAGGATTTCTACAAATAGCCGTAGTCCCCACAATATGATTCAAAAAATTTATTTTGTTATTTAACTCACAAAACTTCACAAAAATGAATTCCATACAAATAGTAAGTAATAGTTAAAATCCCCATCATAGAATTTTTTCGATATTCTTTATTTTAGATTGTTTTTTTTAATAAGAAAAAAAGAAAGAAATCAAAATTAAGAAAATTTCCCCTTCAAAGGATGTTAACTACAAGTAATTTAAAAATAAATGAATATATTCTATTCAAATCAAAAAAAAATATAATGATTTATAGGTCAGCTTTTGCTTTGGAGAGAAATACAACATGTTTCAAATTAATTGTGGAGAATTCTCCTTTATTTTTGACTGTGGTAGAGGTACCTATTTTTATATACTTTTGTTAAAAATATTAGTAACGGAATCAATATTTATTCTATATTCTAAAATCCCTTTGTTATTATTTTTATTGGGGTATAGTAATTCAAAGCGATATCAGCTCCAAAGATGAATCTGATGACTTTTATTTTGAAATTTCTAAAAACATCAGTATTATAGATTGGGCAAAAATCGATTTTATATTGTTATCAAATTTTACTCAGCTTCAACTACTGCCTTATATAACAGAAAATACTGATTTCCGTGGGGAAATATATTCAACAGAACCAACTAAAGAATACGGAAGGTACTTCCCATTTTTCTTCATAAGCATTACTATGCTTCTAAAATTTTGGTTTATAAATTCATTTTTGCTTTATGTCAATTTTAATATTAGATTGCTTCTAAGCGAAATACTTTTGATCGGAAAAAACCAACCACTAAATGCCCAGGAGATTATCGGAAACATAATTAATCTGGACAACCCTTCAAATAATCAACTTTTCTCCGACTATAATATAAATTTTTACGGACTAGATACTGATTACGATGAGCAACTGGAATCTGTTAGGAAATGCATTGATAAAATCAGCATTGTTAGCTACAATACGGAGTTTTATCCGGAAGATTGTGTTAAGGTTTCCTGTAAGAGTTCAGGATATGCTATTGGTTCATCAAATTGGATGATAGAATACAAAGGTCAAAATGTATGCTCATTTTTTTCAATGAAAACTTTTAATCAATTTTTCGCTTCGCTTTAAAACATGATTTTCGGCGTTCACATATTTTTTTTCAAGCACTATTTTTTTAAATTTTTTGTAGATAGCTCTGATCGGCGCAACTTCATTAGTATCAGGACTACATCCACAAGAATTTGACAGATCCATATTGAGCAAATCGGACATCGTGTTGTTTTCTAATACTCAAGTGCCTCTACTCGGTTCTTCAGAACCCTCTTGCTCTAATGTGATATCCAAACTATGCTTACAGATAGGTATGCTTTTTTTTAATTCACAAAATCAGTATTCTATGGAAAAAAAAGTGCGCATATCCATTTTTTTGTTTTAAAATTTGAATCAGCATCATGCTTGAAGCTTAGGGGAACTGCTATTGTATTATGTGAGCCGTTAGGGTTTGTATATGATCTAATGGAAGAAACAAACAAGTTGCTTAAAACATCAAACGTTCAGGGATCGCAATTTTGGTTTATTTCACCTATAGCTGAGCAATCAATACAGTCTGGAAACATAATGGGTGAATGGTATCTTGATTTATTTTCTTAATATTTTTTTTAAAATTTATGCTTTCAACCCTTTATTTATTCAAATTAGGTTGAATTCTAAAAAAAAAAAGTCTCTTTACATGCCGGAATACCCATTTTGTAACAAAGAATTGTTAGATAAGGGTCTGTTGAAATATTTTACATCCGTTGATGATATTTCACAACAACAACCTATAATGAATGGAACTGTAATATTCGTAACCCCCCAAGATGTTTACTCTGTTCTATTCCTCATTTCTCTATTTTCAAAAAGCGAAAATAATATAATGATATTTACAGGTATTTTTTTTAGAAATCCTTTAACTGCATTCACAATTTTCCTTTTTATATATTATACACAAATAATCTTGGATATAGACGAATACCAAAAGCAACGAATAATAGGAAATGCAGTAATACCTCAAAAATTGAGCACTTTCGTTTATGAAATAAACTCCAGATTACTGCCAGCTGATGTTGGAGATCTTATTTCTAAAATTCAAATTGACACTTCTGATAAAGATGATCAAAATCAAAATCACTATCACTTCCAAGACTTAATTTTATCCTCGTTGATAGAACCCCATCTCTCTAAAAAGCTTAATTCATTGGTTTTAAACCCCCAAACAGGAAAAAAAATGAAAATTGGTTGGTATTCACATTTGTCTTTCATCGAAATAGATAATGCCAAACAGTTATATATTCCTATTTATATCGACAAGGTTGGTTTTTTTATTTTTCAAAGGGTATTTATTGACAAATAAATGTGACTATGATTATTCATTATAGGACTACATTAAAGATGTCAAAAATGTAGCTGATAAAAGAAAAGATCAACAGAGTTTTTCGTATGGAAAATATCAAGTGATTTGTCCAGTGAACTGCATGGTTGACATAGGAACGAACAGTTATAATTTGGACTTGGATTATTCAGAAAGCGGTTTAAATCGAGGTACTTTCATGGTGCTATTAATAAAAAGTTTGATTTTTACTAACTGTGAATTTTTTTATCTTATTTTATTAATTGATTTCTATAAATTCTTACCCTGCTTCATTTTGATTTCCTTAGTTAAGGATTTTGAGATTGTAGAAGAAATCGACAAACATGAGATTTTACGAGAAAACCTTACTGGACCAGTCGAGTCGAAACTGAATAAGATTTCAAGCAATCTTATTGGACACGGGTTCCAGAACATTAACACATCTACTGATGAAAATGGGACACATACTGCAAAGTTTTCTTCTGTTCATGGAAACATTGAAATTGTGGTATCTCAATCCAGATTTGAATTCAAAAGTGATTCTGAAGTGGCATCTAACTATATTTCCTTGGCGTTGGGCTTGCTCTAAAGCTATTCAAACCCGACTTTGTTTAAACATCCTACTCTCACATTCTAACTAATCCAGAGTAATAATTAATAAATTTCTGTAAATTGTTTATATATTTGAAATGTAATCGCAATGATGATTAAATATTGAAAACAATTTTTTGAACTACTCTCTGAAATTTTCAGGATAGAGAGGGCGTATTTGATTAGTTTACCAATTTATGTTGTGTACAAAAGATTCAAGAGCTTTGTATTAAAAAAACTTATTTTTGTATTTCAAGAACCAATAAAAAGCGTATACTATAATATATAATATTATGATTTTTTTTAGAAAAACAAAACACAATCCGATGAGAAAGAAAAAATATTCAAAATAATTAATATGATGCCTCCTTCTTTGCCTCCTTGAGTTTGGTCATAATTCTAGAACGGCGCATGAAGCTATTTGACAGTAACGGATAAAAATTAGTATTTTTTATGCCAAAAACTCACATATATTTGTAAAAAAAAATCAAAGCACAAATGAAGGGATGAATAAAAATCAAGAGATCAAAAAGGGAAATGACTTACTCTTCGTATTCACATTTTTCGTGAGCATGTCTTTCCTCAACACATTCCCAAGGCATCCATAGGTTCTTAATGCGACATCTGTTTAGGGGGATGAGAAGGTGAGCGCAGTAGTCTCTATAAGCCAAGGGGAGTCTAGCCTCTGCCATTTCCTGTTGAGTGACCTTCATTTCTATTAAAATAAAAAAAGAAGATATAATAAATCGCCCTTCAATCTGCAAATCAGTTCTTATTAAAATCATAATTTTGAAAACAAGAATTTAGAAGGAAAATTCGAAAGTAAACTGCCTTTTAAATTAACATTAAAACGCAGAAATTTAAAACGAAAATCGGAATCGATATTTTGAAATAGAAAAATGAAGGTAATCTTGCCTGGCTCTTGAAAATCGGGATCATTTTTGAACTTGGCGTTTTCCATGATTATTTTTTGCAGATCCGCCTACGAATGAAATATTTGTTGTGCTGAGATTTAAAGGGTGATTTATCGTGCTTCTGGAAATGTTTTCTTGATTTTCACCCACAAAAAAAACAAATGTAAGCTAATATTATAGTTTCCATCTGCGTTGTAATTATTTTTGCCTATGATAGAAAAATGACCAAGCAATAATTTCCTGAAAAATATTGGTTTGCCAGTAGTCTGGAGTCCTGATCTATCATGGCCAATTATGATTATATTTCTAATCATTTAATCCAATAAATTTATTTAACAATTTATCAAATCAATATAATAGAATCGTTAGTTATATTACTGGATAAAACAAATATCAGCTTAATTTTGTGGTCATTTAAAATTCAATTGGGCTCATGAATTTAACTGTAACATACTGTCTCTATAAAACTTCCAGAACACAGTATGTGAAAATTGATTCGTTTTATTGGCCTGTATAATAATCATTTTAATATCAGGAAATCATTTGGTCTGATTTATATCTAGCTAATTGAAGTCGTTTATTTGCACAAATGAAATATATGCTTGAGCTATTTTACTTTAAGGTTATTGGATATTGATAATCAAAACTATCCTTTTAACTATTTGGGAGATTCTTTTCAAGCGCAGACTTTTTTTCTACTATTTAAACCATCATCTGTTTAGGAATTTGGTTCATCTCCAGGATAGTAAAAATGAAAAAACATTCTAGCTCTAATAATTTTTCAACACGCAGTCAATAGACGGTTCCTTTTGTAGTTCAAATTTTGAATTACCCAACAATTTTGTACTTTATCTCAGCTCGAATTTCCAAGTGAGGAAGGTAATAAAAATTTAATAGGGAAGTGTCCTTACTCAAAGAGAGTAAAAGTTTATCTTACTTACATCCCAATAAATGTACTAACGTAAAAAAAAGGCATTTTTCATAAGTTATTGTTTAATATAATATCGGGGGGGGGGGGGGGG
>LSSL01007707.1:0-16855 GCA_001953115.1 Smittium mucronatum | reverse complement strand
TAATGATATTTAACGTCCCAGAATTAAGTGATAAGATCGTAAAAAATCACTTTTTACAACAGACGGACCTGAAAACTGAGAATTTTATCGTCAAAAAAATAAAAAGGAGAAATAAAAAATCTAGACACGAAGCCTATGATGCTATTTAGAACCAATTATTTCTCAGAAAATCAGAAATAATAAAGATTACAAATTCATTAGGTGCAAAAATTCGAATGGAAATTAACAAAAAAAAAACGGAAAAAATGCAACTAATAATAAGTTTATACCTAATATCAGTACCAGTACATTAAAAGAGATGGCTTTTAATGTTCGAGGAATCAAATCTGTAAAACTAGAACCAGAAATAATGTTTAAATAAACTAAATCAGATATTTTACTTTTCCAGGAAACACTTTTAAATAAAAAATAATACCGCTATAAGATACCAGGATATACTAATATCTAATCTAAAGTCGAGATGACAAGAGGAGGGAAATGGCTCCTGATAGGAGTCCGAAACAAGTCACGACTACCCATAAGCGAATTCTTTAATTTCCCTACCTGGACGGCGGGAATAATTCAGGGGAAAAAAAATCACAAAATAATTTTAAAAGTATAATAATTAATGCATACATACCCCCATGGAGGACCAGGAAAAAAAGAACCATGGAGGAAATGCACAAATTACTAAACAATAAATCGAATATCAAATATCCCATACCACTTTCCAGTGACCTCAACATGGATACCGCTAAAAATAACCAGTTTCTTAATAAATATGGGTTAAAATTTGACCATGCTCGAGTAACTAATTCATTAGGCTCAAGATGGATTAAGAATGTTATGAGCCGAATGATCGAACATATATTTCACTACAAGTTTGATTCAAGGCCAAAACGATGCAGTGCCAACAGATACGTTTAAATGTCTGACAGTTTTCTTATTACTGCAGAGTGGGATATGTCCAAAATTTCCACCCCTATACTAAAAAGAAAAATCAACTTGGAAAAAATTAAATCGCTCAAGGAACAATTAATATCAAACAAACGATTCTATCTATTGGCCACAGATCGAATCGAAATTAAACAATATTATAAGGAAATAATTGAAATAAAATGAGGTGAATCAGATCGGTTGGAAGCCGTGATCGTTCCCACCGATCCCACTGACCAAAAAAACTATCAAAAAAATTAAAAAAAAACATAATTAATTTAAGCGTCTGAAGAAGTCTAAAATCACTATGGAAGCTTATATTAAAGCAAAAAATGATGCAGAAAAATTTAAAAAACTCGATTCCAAAAAGTTTTATAAAAAAAACCTCTGAAACTTAATGAGTACTTAGTGTCAAATGAACCAAAAAAATGTGGGAATTCATCGAGTACTCAACCGGAAAAGTTAAAAATAGTACCTCTGTGGGGCCTTTAATTGGCTTATACAATAATTTAGTTACAGGTAATGAGTCCAAGATGAAAATTTGGGAAGACCGCTTCAATACTCTTGCAATGGATACTACTGGAAACAGTAAGTCGATTTAAAAGTGGGAGAATATACACAATTTTGATACCGAATACTTCATAGAATATGATGAACCTATAACATGGTCAAATATATCAACTGCTATTAGTGACTTACCTAACAATAAGGCTCCTGAAACCGATGGAACCCAAAAAGAGGTGTGGAAACTGGTGAGTTCATAAATTCTATCTAAATCAAAGTTGACCAGAGTAATTTTTAAAATCTTAGGATCAATTTGGGACACCGGTGAAATTCCTGAAATAATGTCAACTGTAATCCTGGTCCCCATTCCAATAAAAGAAAACCTACATGAACCAAACAAATACCGCTGTATATCACTTATACCAACTTTTATAAAAATCCAGGAAAATTTTTGGCCAATAAAATTTCAGTGATATGCGAAAAATATAAAATAATACCGAAAGAACAGGGCGACTTCAAAATGAGCGAGGAATGCGTATCCCAGGTGAAGATTTGTACGAAATAGTAAAACGAAGGAAATTGATGGGGTTAGAGACATTGATAGGCTAAATCAATTTTTCCAAAGCTTATGAACTTGTCCCCCATATGTCTCTGATATACAAACTCAGGAATATGGGAATAGGAGGGAAAATTTTAAACATTATAAAAGGCCTATATGAATCGCCAAAAATGATAATAAGTGTAGGAAATCAAACGACCGGAAAATTCAAATACAAATTTGGGGTGCGGCAAGAATGTCCGGAATCACCAATTTTATTCAATTTTTTATCAACGATATTTTTGAGGGAATGGATGGAGTTTATGTCCCCTCACTAGGATAAAAACATTCCTGGGCTACTATTCACCGACAATGCGGTGGTAATACCAAATCCACCGGAGTCTCTCCAAAATTCATTAGACTCGGTTTCTAATTGGGCAAATAACTAGGAAATGAAATTTAAAGCATTCAAATGCGGAATTCTCAGAATTGATTCAAAAATAAGTTTCCCTTTCACGACCCAGGGCCAAAATTTGGAAATTCTAAAAAATTATGTATACCTTGGATATATATTTAATAGTGATTGGTCATCATCATCCAATATTAAAAAAAATAAATCCAAGGCCAGAAATACATTTTTTGGTGGGTATATATTCTTATCTAGGACCGATCTACCCACCTCAATAAAAATAAAAATAATAATATCAGTGCTCATACCTATTGGAACGTGTGTTGGTATAAAAATTTGGTATGAGCGAATACCAAACTAAGAAAATACAGAATGAAATAGATAAAGAAGTGTGACTAACTGCCCGTGTAGGTAAATCTGCTGCTATGGAAAGGCTCTGAGACGAATTTGGCATAAAATACGTGTTTTTGAAAATAAGCGTGGCCCGTGAGCGCGCATTCTACAAATGTAAATATTATAAAACTTGGATTTCCGACTTGATTAATAATACCCATCGTTCTCAGATGAGCACATGGGTGAAGGTGACATAAAAATGACTCAAAAAATATTTCAAGACCGACTAAAAATTTCAAACTGAAAAATCATTAGCCGAACGGAAAAATCATCGATGGAAAATTTAAAATTTTCTGAGCTTTTTGTAAAATAAAGACTCCAGAAAAAATTAAGCGCCTATTTTTAGTGTTCGAAAAATGGGATAAAGTCCGTAAGAATACAATTGAGAAATTTTTTGCTCAAAATAATAATTTTCGCGAAAGTGTTCGTGTTTCTTCTTCAGATCCAGCTCGGTTAATGCAGGTCGGAAAAATCTTTGGGGGGGGGGGGATCTAAAATTTTTTTTCAGCTCCGCGCTGACAACGCCAGCCAAATAATTGAACTGGAAACGGCGAAATTTTCGGATGGCATTCGTGTTGCCCGTCTATTAATACTGGAAATTATTAATAGATCATCAGCCCCCATGAAACAATGCCCAGTGAGACGGAGCTGCTAGAGCGGAGGAGCGGGGTTGGTATGAAAAATTTTCAAACTTTTTTTCAATTTTTTAATAGTGTTTTTATTCAGTTTAAAAATAAATTCTGCGTAAAAAAAAATTAAAAAAAAATAATTATATATATATATATATAAACAATAATCTAATTAATCAAACCCCTGATATCAAATTAAAACAAAGATTAAAAATTTGGATTAAATTTTAGCAATATATAATTGATTGATGTGTAATTATTATTTTTTGAAATTAAATGAATTAAACAACTTAAATATTTGTATGTTCACTAAATTTAAAAAATTAATTCCATTCTCTCTTTGTGATATTTTTGTTTTTAGTATTAATACATCATAATATATTTAAAAAATTCTTTTTTAAAATCAAAAATTGTTTAATAGAATGGGATTTGGACGGATAATAGATATGATAAAATCAAAGGGGAGATTTTGGGATTTCACACGCTAAAAATTGCAATTCTTTATAACGGAAAATTATTACTTCTGTAGCTTTAAGTACAACAGATGTTTACTAAAGATAAGGGTTGAAAGATTTATCGATGGGAATGTTAATGCTTACAAATATAAAAGAAATTTTTATAATTGTACTCAAAAAGAAAATTTCGAGCATAAATCAGAAAATTTAGAGAAAAAATAAATTCATTGTAAAATCCAGAATAATAAAAATAAATCTTAGAAACAAAGGAACTCTAATTAAGATAAATAATAATGATAACACATCCAAAATTTTTTAAAAAAAAGGCAATTTTTTTACCTAGTGTCCAAAGTTTTCTTTGAAGAAATATTACTAAGTTTATAGACAAAATAGGTTCTGAATCACTATATTTACCGATTTCTAATGTAACTTATAGAACTTGGTTGCTATAACTACATCAAATAATCGAATAAAGGTATTCTCACAAGATAAAAATCTACATCTGGATTTCATGATCAAAACAATATATGAAAGCCACCCTGTGATGGTCTTTTGTATCATAGGTGTAAATCAGGTATCTATCGCAAAATCTATCTTCATTTAAAGTAATGAAGAAAATAATTTATACTTTTAGATAATAAATACCCTAAAAGTAGAGTTGGAAAGAAAAATATAGAGTTGGGTTATAAAAATTTTTTTACAGCTATTTATGTAAAATGAAACTATTTAATTTAAAAGTAATTTTTGACAAATAAAAAAAATTATTACAAAAAAATGATGAAATTTAAATAATCTATCCAACATAACATCAAAACTTTTAGAGCCACATTTATAACTGAATAGAATCGGTATGGGAGTTATACTATCTTTAGCCCATCAAAAAATAATGATTTGAAAGATATAATGAAAATATTAAAGATAGGAAAAGATCATGGAAATATAACAGCAAAAACATTTTTTTTAGATCTTTAACCGTTATAAATAAAGAAGCGTAGTATAAAAATACATTATTATATAAAGAAAAAAATATGCCACAATGATTTTATAAATTCAAAATGAATTTTTTTTATTAAACTGTATATATAGATATTAGCGGTTTAAAAAAGCCTTTAGACCTCGCAAAATAGGCTATAATCTGTGCTTGTATCAATGATTTTACATATTTTCAATTATTTAAAATTTGAAACTTTTAATTGTCTCACAATTATATTTTTGAAAATGTGTTTTTATATCTTAATACCATAGTTTAAAGAAGGGCTAATATATTCTGGAATTATTATTATTTTATACATGAAAAAAAATAGTTCGTTTATATTGGTACCTCAAGAACAATAATTTTAAGGAGTCCATTGATATTATTTTAATCCTACAATCAAGAAAACAACTGCAAGACAACAAAAATTTAAAAAAACAATAGTTTTATTTTTGAAATAATTTAGAAGCAATGCCTTCTTTATAATTCGAAGCTTTAAATCTAATTAAAAATATGCGCTATTTAATTAATAAAGGAAATATATAGTGATGCAAAATTCATCTAAAATATCAAAAAATCATTTTTCGGTTAGTTTGGCTTTTTTTTAAAGTCGACAATAAAGTTCAATTTCAATTTTTTTTTTAGAAATATATTGTGGAAAGTTTTGCACAAAGAAAAAAAAAAGCTTTGATTCTTGTAAAAACTATTTTAAAGATTTCGATTATATAATGATTATACAATACATATTTTCAAATCATAATACATCTGCTATAAATTTTAAATTTGTAAATTATTCGTCATAAATTTATTTTGGATATTAATTTATAAGACCAATTTTCCATACCTTAATATTTTTTGAATTAAAAATAATATTATGTCTTATTATTATGACGATTGAAAGTAATAGGAGGTATTTACAAAAAATTATAATTTTTTATTAATTTTTCTTAAAAATATACAAAATACTTTTAGTAAAATAAAAATTCAAATATGTACATGTTGACAATAATTTTTTTGATTTTTTCGACACTCTTTCAAAAATTTAAAATTTTTTTCTATCTCGTTTCTCGATTTATATATACACCGAAGTGAAGAGGAAATTTCAAAGATTCGCGAAAGAATTATTTTAATTTGTTTGAAAATGTTGAATTTGACTGTTTCAGAAATTAAATAAAAATTCTAAGTGGAAATTTAATATTTTTAATATCTTCTACAGTATTTTTGAAGATATTTAATCTAAATTTTTTGGTATCCATGCACGCATCAGCTGAAAAAAAAATTAATAGGATCGAGGGTAATATTTTTTTATGAAAATTATATATTGGTGTCTCAATAATGGTTTATTTATAATTTTTCTGACATACAGTTATATTATTTTATCTCATTATCCTTAGAATTAGATGTATTGACTTTACTTAAAGCTTTTTTAGAAATTAATATCAGATACATAATTGAAGTATAAGAAATAAAATATGTGTTTTATTTAGCAAAATATCAGCTAAACTAATAAAAGTTATCTTTTTCTTATAATGGAGTAAATTTATACCTCTATCTTTTTTATATCATTAATTCATATATTTCCGATTTAAGATGATGTAAAAAATTCAACTGAGAAGTATCTGTTCGCAAAAAGAGACGCTATATGTAATTACTGATTTTCGTAAACTATTCAATAAAATAATCTAAATTTTTTGTGCCTAAATTGGATATATCTGAGAGTAGTAAAACATCCTTTCCAGCTTTGAATTTGTTTGTGGTTCATTTTGATAATAAAATTGAATATAATAACATAAACATAAGGTAAATTAAGACAAGACAAGATATAAATAAAATAACTATTATGGTAACAGTTTTTTTATCTTCTCTGTTCGGGAATATCCCCCTATTTTATACATGATAATTTCCCTCTGAAATAATTGTGTGGATCTTTATTTGGGCATATTAAAAAAATCTAATTATTGATATAGACCAATGAATTCGAAGATATCGATCAATTATTTGATAGGATGAAAGTCCCTACATAAATGGAAAAACCGTATCTAATGTGTTTTCTAGCCTACAACTCATCTAGATATTTTTCTTGTTGACTACATAAGATATCACCCTATAATTACATCCAAAATGTTTTTTTTGGATTGGAAAAAATTATTTAGCAAAGTTAAAATAATCCTTGTAGCTTCAGAGTTTTCTTATATTCCTAAAAACTTCTTGATGATTTTAGAATTTTCTATATTAATAGAGGTTCAATCTGATTTAAAAAAATCAAAAATAGTTGATAATTATTCTGGCACGCTATTTTTGACTTATGTTATTTTGAGTTTTTTTTATTTTTATTATTATTAAAAAATGGTATCAAGAGCGTTATTTTAAAAAGAGAAAATAATCAATAAATATATTAAATAGTTAATATCTTTATGTTATTTTAATTAAAAATTTTTTTATTTAAAAGCTTTAAAAAATTTAGTTGACCAACTATATAAAATTTTAACGGATTTAAATTACTTCTGAATCGTAATATTTTCATTATGAGTTCTGATACAGAGCCTTAATATAATGAATTTTGACTATGGTATCCATATTAGTCATAAATAAAATTTTTTCCCCAGATTGTCACGTATATATTACATATTTTCAAATTATTTTAGTAGTATCAATAATCTCTTTTCAAATTTATCTCATTAAAATCAACCTCTTTTCAAATTAATCCCATTAAAATCAACCTCTTTTCAAATTAATCCCATTAAAATCAACCTCTTTTCAATTTTATCGCTGCTTTTTTTGTATAAACTTATAGATGGTGTTTTAATAAAGCCTATAAGTATGATTTTATATTTGAGTGTTCAGCTAGAACATTATTAAACTCCCAAAAATGTTAATAAGAATAAAATGTTTATATTTTCTATGTGAATAAATTAACCGTATTTCTGTATAACTTTATCTCTTTAGCAACCAGATGGATTATTATGAAATACATTTGAAATTCAATATTTACACCATTTAGGATTATTATAAAAATATTTTTAACTATATCGATTATTTAATTTTAATTTTAGAATAATTTTATTCATTTCTAGAAAATTTGAATACGAATTTGACTTTTTACTTTAAAATGATAATTAAATTTCAAGAATCATAGATAATTAACCAATAAAACCATTTCATCATCCAACAAAAAATTAATATTATGTTGTGATAAAAAAATTTAAATTTTGAAAAAGTAATTAATGATCAATTATCCACATTTTCATAAAAAATAATCGAATTTTTGAATAATTAAGGAAAAAAGTTTTTTATCTGGTTTTAATTATTAAAAATTTCCCTATAATGAAAATAAAATCCGCAGTTTTTTCTCCATTTATGGCCTGAGATTTCTAGTAAATTTTTTTTTTTATTATGAGAAAAAATATTGGGATAAATCCACTATATCGACTAACGGAAAAAATTTGAGTCCGATATCTTGTTTTCCACAACGGCCAATGGGTTCTTCAAAATATGAAATTTAGGGGATATGTATTTTTATGTGATTATTATCACAATAAATTCGGCTCAGGCAATATTTTTTGCTTATTATTATTATTATTATTTTGAATAGATTTTGTCTATTCCTAAAGCCTTTGTGTTTATTTGACAGTCAGCATATAATTTCTTAAGATATTGAATTTTAATCTAAAGATCTATTCTCAAATAATCCTTATCATTTATAGAGGATTTATAATTAGGCTTATCGATAATAATTTTTAAATTATATGAAGCACCTAACTTTTTATGTTATTATCCTCTTCATATGTGCTTTCAATTATTTTCAAGAATTAGATAAGATTTATGAAAGTCCTATGTATTTGCCATTTTAATTAATATCTTCTTTTATAACTCTAGCATCGTTTTTTCTGATACATTTCTACATTTTTTTCAAATAATCTTCCTCAGGCTGCTATTATGGATTTTTAATATCTAAAACCAGCGTATAAAGAGGTTTCTACATTTTATTGGTTCGATATTATAAATATACTTGAGTCTATTTGCCTAAAAAAAAAATCATGGAAATTTAAACTAGTTAATTTAGAAAATATAATTTAATATTCTAACCAATATCTTGAGTTAATATTACCCTAATCAACCACCATAATTTTTTATATAACGGACATCATCATACTTGATTTAGTAATCAAATTCTTTTTTTTTTTTTTTGTATCACGGAGTTATATTATAAGATAGCGTCATTAAAAACTATACTAAAAAAATATAAAAAAAAGAAAAAGATGTATAGAAAAGACTATTACCCTAAATACAATAATCTCCTCTGTCGGACTACCGACTGTGTACCTACGGAAAAATGTTGCAATATACCAACCGGAAGATCCCCATTCCCACACGGTATCGCTTTAAGTAGGTGTGTGACTGAGGTTACATGCAGTCAAGAATTAAGCTCTTTTCCAACGAACAATAGTTCATTGAAACTAATGAGCTCCTAGTCAGAGCCTACTTTTAAGAAGATTAATAAAATTAGGCTTCTACCCAAACGTGGGATTGATCGAAATGGCTTTCATACAAATAGCCGCTAGACGCTGAGATCCTTCTGACTGTAGAACGCTGGACTTGTGCACTAAACTATATCTCATTGTGCTAAACGATCGGTAGCTTCCTATTTTGAGATTACCGTTCTCTGGAATTGCTGTCCTCCGAATCTCTTGGTCTTTCTACACTACTCGCAACCAAGAATAGTACGAAGTTGTGTGAAATCTTAGTATAGTGTACTTTGAAAAGTATACTACTTAAGCTCTTAAAATAAAGGAAGGTATCTCACTCTTAGGATATGAAAAATGGGATATTAATGATATTTTACGCACTTTAAAAGCGTATTTGAAATATATAGATGCGAAAAATTCAAGATAGTTTATTTGGTATTTTAATTTTACAAACGAAACAACATAAAATGGGAAGATTTTTAAATTCTTTAGGATACAAAAATAACCCGTGTAACCAAAAAAAAAAGTTTTTTAGTCTATTGAGAAAAAGTCTAGCTAAACCCAATTAATTATGCAGGAATGGAAATATTTCCCGTAAACAGATATTTTTAATGTACAAAAATAAAATAAAGTAAAAAACAAAAGAATAATAAGGAATTTTTTGTACTATACGACACTTGATACTGAAAATTTGAGTGTTTATCCCGATAACTTTTTTACGTAGGCGAATTTGATGCGTGTATGAGTATGGACTTGTCCTGGATTTACGACTATAACAAATCATCAGAATACTTTTTAGACTATCTATTTGGATTCTTGTTTGTGAAATGAGATTCATCAAATCTTCTTTTTAAAAAGCTTTTTTAATAGAAATGTAAAATAAGGAATCATTTTATCTTTATCTTACTTTAATTTAAATATATTTAATTTACATTTTACTTAACTTTAAATTGTGCTATATCCCAAATTTGAAACATTATATAAAAGAAAGAGAAAATAACATGTTCATATAAAATTGATTTATTTATATTCAAATAAATAAATTTGTATAATCAAGCTTAACAAAACTAAAATTATCTTCACCTTATAAAGCAAAAATATACTTCAAAGAAATAATCCATTCACAATTTATTTTAAATGAGATAAAATTAGCATCAACTAGCTTGGGTAAAACAAAGGCAACAGGTTGGTATTGGCGATTTTCGAAATAAAAATGGAGTTAGAAAACAAACATAAATAAAGCTTATCTATCTAAATGGCTTAACAAAAGCTAATATATGTGACATTTTATTAAATTCGATTGAGCTAATCATATTGTAGCATGAGCTGTATTGAAGTTAAATTATGTTGGTGATATTCTGCGACCCAGAAATTACATGCATACAAACAATTAGAGTTATCCGATATAATTTTGGTGATTGGAATTATGCATGGATTTTATCCAAATAAACTGGACCCCCAATAATGTTAATTGTACTCTTAAGTAGATACAGAAGAAAGATAATATAGTAAGAGCTAAACGCTTATAAAAAGATGAAAAATTGGAATCATGAAACGAGGAGGACCTCATCATAATATATCGATCTCTATTTTATAATCTAGTTGGTTATTACGACTTGAGATAAATACATTTGGATAATTCTAGGTTATTATTACTATATATTCCCACTAAACATATGACAATATAGTTAAATAAAAAAATGATCCCAAGAATCAAAAGTGGTGATAGAAATGAGGATCAGTGCTGCAATAACGGATCCTACGATGTCGATAAGGATAACCAGCAAAATGAATCCCCCCAATGCAGCCAAAATAACTGCCAGCAGCCTCTAGGATACAAAAATAACCCTAAGTTAGTTTCATCTACCTCGATTTTTTTTTAAAAAATACTTACCCTTTTTTTCCAAAATGTTTACCTTATAATATTTTCATCTTTTGCTTAGACCTGGAGAAGATAGTTATTCTTTCTCAGACGCACAGAATGATCAGTATCAGGACCCTAACCAAAACAATGATGAAAAATATAGTGGAGGAGTAGATAATGATGACAATAAGAATGAGAATGGACATAAGCAGGACCCCAAAGCCGATTTTACTCAAGATAATTATGTCCAAATTAGACACCCTAACAGCAACTACAGCTTAAATGAAAATATTCAAATCGACTATACTGAATGCCGCGGAAACCAGAAAAAAAATAATCCTGATATTCCCAACGATCAGAGCAAGAAACAGGATGTTGATGAGAATTACAATGCTGCTCAGTTCAGTCAGCTGTTTCCTCCGAGCATTGAAACGTACCCTAACCCTGAAGATTGGGGACAGGCCCCAGTCATAAAATTACCCGTTCCAACCGTAATATACGAAAAAATTAATTACAGCGATATGAAATTTCCAGAATTCAGTTCCGGTGGTAACCAAAATCATAATGACCAAAATAATCAAACCCAGGGTAGAAATGATCAAATATACAAGTCCACTTCTCAAGAAATCCGAAATCAGGCCACAAATGCCTCTATTTCTAATTGCCAAGGGAGAAAGAGAGCTCTATTGATTGGTGTCAACTACACTGGTACCAAATACAAATTAAGAGGTTCGTTTAAATTTTATTTTTATTTCCTTTAGTTAGATATTTTAATTTCCATTCTCTAACTCCATTTTTGTTAATAGGATGTATCAACGATGTCCACAGAATGAAAAAGCTCATCATAGATCATTTCAAGTTTAAAAAAGCAGACATGGTTATTCTCACGGATGACCAGACTGATCCCAAACGTATACCCACTAGAGAAAATATCCTTAAAGCTATGAAATGGCTTGTTAGTGGAGCCCAAAGAAACGATTCCTTCTTTTTCCATTATTCTGGCCATGGTAGTTGGGTAAATCAGGCTTCTTCAACCCCCTCTTTCTTTTTTTATAATTTATAATTCTTATTTTAGGTTGAGGATACAAATAACGATGAGTTGGATGATCACGATGAAACAATCTGTCCTGTGGATTTCGAAAAGAATGGCCAAATCATTGATGAAGTACTAATTGTACTTTTATTTTTTTTACATTCAAATTTACTCTTACTAATTTATAGGATATGAACGCAATCATGGTAAGACCTTTGCCACCAGGAGCTAGATTGACCGCTGTTTATGATTGCTGCCATTCTGGTACTGCTCTAGATCTACCATACATGTACGATATCAACGGAAAATTGAAGAATAACAATGCATTAAACATTGCGGTTGACGAAGCCAAAGAAGCTGAGGCTTCCTATAAGAAGGGAAATATTCGAGGTGCATTGGTTAGTTTAACCAAATCTCTCAAACTCCTCGTTTTTGGGAGATCTAAACTAGAAAAGGCTAGAAAAGAAAAATCCTCCATGGGCGATGTCATAATGTTCTCTGGGTGTAAAGATACTCAAACTTCAGCTGATGCCCACGAGGATCTTAACTTTATCGGTGCTATGTCTTGGGCATTGACAAACAGTCTGTATGCTAAACCTCACCAAACCTACATCGAGCTTTTAAATGATATCCGTCAACGGTTGGCTGAAAAATATACCCAGATTCCTCAGTTAAGTACTGGGCGTCTTATGGATATGAACACAATATTCATAATGTAAATCTGTCTTTGAAACTTTTCTTGTTTTTTTTTATTTAGCCATTATTCAAATTTTTTTGTTTGTGCTACAAATTTTTACTCTCCTGAAGTTTTTTTTCCAGAGTACAATTTCAATTCGTTTAAACTATAGCGCTATTTAAACTCTTGTAAAATTTTTTTCATTTATGCATTCTACCTCCTATACGACTTTAAATATACATATTACTACAACGAGGGCCTATAGTTCCTCATTACAAATATTGAAATTTATTTTCAATTTTAGGCCCAAATTTGAAATATTTTAGAAACTCAGTCTGAGTTTAAACATTTGGGGGATTAAAACAAATTTTGATTTTGATTTTAATGACTTACACCCTAAAAATTTTAATAGCAATATACCCAATTGATGTATTAATGGTAATTCCTAAACGTTTATTGACTACACCTTGGCTATATTAAAAAAATTCTTATGATGGCATACTTTTTAGTTTATTCCATTTATGATAGTAGGGTATTCATTTTAATCACTGCTATATTTTTTATCTGGAATAAAAAAAGTTTTGGAGATGTTGCATTAGTTGCATATTATAATATCTTTTTAGCATAGCTCCTTATAAACATACACTTAATTTTTGTGAATTAATATCTAATGAGAATTATTATACTAAAAATTCCAGAGTTGATAGTGGCAAAAAATACTCTTTAAATTATCAATTTAATTTACTAATCTTAGGAAATCTCGATAAATATGGACAATAGTATTGTATTTTCTGTTCCTAAAAAGGGTGATATGAAGGACCCCGAATATTGTCTAAAAATTTAACTTATTCCAACTCTTTCCAAGTTACTATACCTTTTCACGACCAAATTCGGAAAAAGTGAAAATCAATTCGGAAAAAGTGTGTTCTAATTAGTATAGTGAAAATCAATTCAAAAAAAGTAAATTCAGTTACAAAAAAAGTAAATTTCAATTGGGCAAAGTGCATTTAAATTCAAAAAAGTGAAAATCAATTGGAAAAAAGTGCAATCAATTCCAGAATACGTAACTTCAAGTTTGGAAAAAAGTAAGTCCTAATTCGGAAATTCTATGTATTTTTACAAGACCTCATGTCCTGTATCACTTATATTTTTGTTTCGAATCGGAATATGAGTTAAATATATGGGTTAGCTAATTTTTTTTAATATAAAGACTTTTGAAAAGCTATATTTACACCATGTTTTGAGTTGACTTATAAATCCAAACACTCAAGATAAATTAAATCTAGGAATATAATCTTCAAATTTATTTAACCAGTTACTAATGCTTTTAATTGATAATTATAAAAAAAAATTTTCTTAAAAACAGTGCTTTTTTATCGCTAATACAAGTTTGTCAGTTCAATGAAAACATCTAATGTTTAATTCATGAAAAAACTCATAGATCACGGACTTAAAAATTTACTGGATTTTTAAGTATTTAGAATACTGGATATCTTTAAATGGGCACCTCTAAAACCAATTTTTTGCAGAGGATATTTAAATCACTACTCTTCAACTATTAAATTATGGATTGTGTATTGTAATTAGTTTATTAATGTACAATTTTGAAGATCTGCCTTTATTTGGCAATAAACATTTTCAATAAATATAATAGCAAGGAAAAATCATTCCCTATGTATACTCATCTATGCATAGCTTTTTGGTATTTTAAATTAAAAGCTTTGTATAAAACTAAATGGTCTTATTAATATTTTTGAGAAAAAACAGACTTTGACAGCTTGATAAGCTCAAAGCTATGATGTTTGTTTTTTGCGTATGACATTTATAATGTAATCTAAAAAAATACTGTATAATATAGTTAAAATAGCAATAATTTAAGATGAATTTATGAGCTTATTAACACTCTCTTTGTTAAGATAATTTTTGATAATTTTTAGCAAGCTTGACTCATTTAATATTGTAATCGATTTTTTTGATCTGATTTATTAATTGGAACACGAAGTTTCTATTTTTTTTTATCATCATGGGGTTTATAATTTTTAAAAAATATGAAGCATAGATATTTGCTGTTTTTAATAATATAATCGATGATTATATTAACTTCGCTTCACATATAATTTTTTCACCAATTTACGAATATTTTTTTGTAACTGTTTATTGCTTATTCCAAATTAAATCTCACTTTTTCGAATTCGAAATAACTTTTAATGAACCTCAAATCACTTATTCTGGAGCTGATTGCACTTTTTTCCAATGAATTTTCACTTTTTTAGTAATTGAATTTACATTTTCCTAATTCGGTAGTGAAAAGGTGCATCTAAAATATTAGCCACCAAATTGGGTCTATTTATAAAAATTATCAAAATTTAACCAAGATACAGGCTGGATTCCGAAATTTTGAAGAGTTCGCCGCTCAAGTGACCGCCCTATACAAAATTCCCCGTGAAGAAAAATAAAAAAACAAGAGATTCGTATATCTGCATATCGACTATAGCAAAGTATGTGACCGAGTGCCCCACACCACACTGCAATACAATAGAAAGGAAATATAGATTGTTAGGGAGTTGCTCAACGATGCCTGGAGCCTGTATAGCTCCCCAAAAATACTGTTAGGATCCAAAATGATGTCTCCAAACTCATTGATTGCCTGCGCTGCTGTGACAGTGATGCCCATCCTCACATATACTCTTCGATTTTATATTAAATATCTTTTCAAATGCATACAAGGCCTATTTGTCATTGGTTTCACCTCTGGGATACTTGGATTGTTTTTTGCAGATGCGCTGTGCTATTGGCCAAATTAAAGAATGAAACGCAACTAAAATTAAATGTGATTAATAATAGATCGAACAATTGGGAAACTGCTATAAACTCATAAAAGTGCAGTGATATGAATTTTGCCAGTCCTCGACCGTCTGACCTGCTATTAAAAGGTCAAAAACTCCCTCAAATATTGATCAATAAGCATATTTGAGGTTTATTATGAATAATAAATGGAGCATGCCATGGAACTTTGAAAACAACAAATTGAACTCAGAAAATGATTCAACGCTACTTACAGCTTCCTGAATAAACTAAAACTTCACACATCATTGTACTATTGCTGGTTGGGAGTAGTGGAGACAGCGCACAGCGATTCAGAATACAGCGATTCCAGAGAAGGAACATCTTGAAACAGGAAGAACGGATCTTTTAGCACAGATGAGACATAGTTTAGTGCACAAATCCAGCGTTCTACAGTTAGACGGAAATCAGTATCTAGCAGCTATTTGTATGAAAGCCATTTCGATCAATCCCAAGTTTGGGTAGGAGCCTAATTTTATTAATCCTGTTAGAAGTAGGCACTGACTAGGAGCTCATTAGTTTCAATGAACTATTTTTCGTTGGAAAAGAGCTAATTCTTGACTACATGTAACCTCAGTCATACACCTACTTGTAGCGATGCCGGGTGGGAATGGGGATCTTCCGGTTGGTATATTGCAACATTTTTCCGTAAGAACACAGTCGGTAGTCCGACAGAGGAGATTATTGTATTTAGGATAATATCTTTTCTATACATCTTTTTCTTTTTTTTATATTTTTTTAGTGTATTTTTTAATGACGCTATCTTATAATATAACTTCGTAATACAAAAAAAAAATACAGCTTACTGAAACAGTCTGTCATACCAGTTAGTCTAAAAATTTAAGGGAAAATTGAAAAAATGACCAGGTTTTCAGAAATATTTGTAAAAATGATCAGATTTTTGAAAATATTTGCAAAAGTGATCAAATTATCAAATTGTTTCCATTTATAGCATAAAAATTAATGAAGCTTTTTTTAGGCAAATGAAATTGGCTCAAATAAACTACCAAAATAAATAGCAATTTTTTATAATCCATACAATAATTAATCTGGGATTTGTCTACTAGGATAGGCCAGTTTCTAATTTAGTTTTTGACACTACGTTTTGATACTTCATGGTGGGGATAATAGCAATTTATAAGGGTTAAATACTAAA
>LSSL01007706.1:0-10107 GCA_001953115.1 Smittium mucronatum | reverse complement strand
AAATAAATCTAACTTCAAAGTTTCAAAACATCCTAAAACCATAATATTATATCTTTAATTTTTACATCAAAAAAAAAGAAATTATAATTACAATTAATATTAAAATTATAGCCTTAATTATTCTGAATTTATAAATGATAAATTTCATATGGGGGATTCTTAATGTAGAGGAAATTTTGTTTCATATAGCTTTTACTGGCTAATTTATCCATTAAATTTATCCAATGAAATTGTAAAATTAAATTTAGTCTTTTCTATTAACAATTTTTTTTTTCATTTTCTGATATCACAATAAGGAATTTGAATGAAGTTTAGTGCAAATTATTTTTTTAATATAGTTTTCCACTGTTATTGGATAATTTTTTTTTTGAAATTCTCTCTGAAGCAGATTACACCATAAAATTTCCTATTGATTAATATTACTCTGTATATTTTTAATGCTCATTGATTATAATTTTCTAGTCATATTGAAATTTCATACTATAGAATATTTAAAAAAAAAAGTACAAAGCGTGCCCAAATCCTCGAAATTTTAAATTAAAACTTCAGCATCACTAAATCGATAAATTAATTAATAATCCCAAAGTGTCAGAAAATTATACACCATATTTTCCAGAATTTTTTATAAAAAAATAAAAGTTAAAACTATAATTGATTTTTTAAATGTAAATTAAAATTTTAATTCATTTTTCTCACTTTTAAATAAAATCATTTTTTTCACTTTTGACTTTACTCAATAAATATTAAAAAATCTTTTTTAAAAAATAAAAATTCAAAACTTGGCTCACGATTTGAAATTTTGAATATTTTACAAATTATTCATTAAACGCCTTTGTGTTTAATGAAATTCGAATTCATTTAAATGAAAAAATTTTACTCTAAAGTTTAAATTAAAGATATTTTATATTTTTATAACATATCATAAACTCAAGCATCAGTTTTTTGATATTTTTTGGTCCCCATTTTAGAAATTAATGTTATGCCCAAAACATAGGTTCTTTTTATTTCCACTAAAAAAATTATAAATGTTTACGTTTTTTGTATTTTAAAAACTCTTAACACGAGAGAAAAATTTTCTTCGGCGAAATTTTTTTGGAAGTATGAAAACGGAGTCACTGAAAATTTTTATAAGCGGATCGAAATTATCAAAACCGAATTTATTGAACTTTATAGTTATCAGTTCAATCTTTTCGTCGAAAATAATAGATTTAGAAGCACTATATATATAATCTTCAGCTCTTAAGCCTATTTTATTTTTATAAAAAAATTTATATCCGTTTCCCCCTAAAGCTTGTTGCATTAATTTCACTAAATTATTTAGAATATTATTTTTTTTATTTCTTTTATAGCTTTTTGATAAAACTGTAAATTATATAAAATTTGAAGCATTTATCTTATGAACTTCTGTTATATAGTTCTGTTAAATCTTTCGAATATGTTTTTATCGAGGTTCATAAGATTGATGATCCCACTTACCAATTTTTTTTCTGATTAGTCCTTTAATATCTTTTCTATTAAGATATTCATGATGCTGAAACATTTCCATTTTATTTTGAAAAAAACTTTGGATTTTTCGAGTAAACCTTAATTCACCAATAACTGCGTATTAAATATTACATATTACATATAACTTAATAAATTGTGTCTTTAATTAAACCATGGTTTTTTGTATTAAATAAACGACCGATTTTCGCTTAATAAAAAAATAAATTTATCCTCTTTAATTAGATATGAATATATTTCAATGATTTTTCTATTTGAGATAACAAACTCACTACTAATTATATGATTATAATCCGAGCAATAACTTTTAACCCAATTACAGAGAAAAATAAAAACCCAGGTTTAATCTTCTGTATCATTTTTAATCACTGCAAATTTTCAATAGGGAAAATATAATAAATTTATCCGTTAATTCTGATATCTATAACTGGGAAACCACCTTTTATAGATTTAATAGTTGTTTCTAATCGAATATTCGAAGCCATTGAGAGAATTTTTATGATTTTTTTTTAAAATATCAAATATTTCATGTTCACAGGTTCCGGAGAGTATTCTAAAATATATGGATACGAATATCTACCAAAAATTCCCCCATTTTCATATTCATTTTCCAAAATCATTTTTGTTTTTAAATTTTTTCTTTTAATTTTCCTATTTTAATTTTTTTGTGTAAAATAAATTAATCAGAAATATAAAATTATATTTATAGTTACATATTCTATTTTATTTTATAAGAATTAAATAAATATTTATTTTAAGAAATTTTGTTGCTTTTAATCTTTTTTCATTAAACTAATGGCAGTTATTTGCTTGTATATTGGTATAAAATTACATAGGAATAGAATCATAATACTCATCAATTCTCAGATCATACTGAAATTAGAAAATATTTTTATTGAAGTGATAATAAACTGTGGTTTATACTTTTTTATTACTTTAGAGTAGCCTATTTTTATTTTGATTATTTTGATTTACACTTCAAAATGTTCAGAAGGGATCTTTTTTTTCTTTGAATTTTACATTTATTAAAATTTGATGGAAATAATTTGTATAAGTTTCAGTTTTTTAAGAGATTAAATTTTTTATTTTGATTGCTCTCCTGATCATATACTGCTCTGTAAAAATATTAAACTTATCAATATATAGTTATTTTATATTTTATTGAGAATTCGCGAATCGAAAAAAAAAACTTAATTTTAAATAATGCCTTAAGGCAAAAATATTTTTAACATGAGAAAAAAATTAAGTTTTTATTAGAAAAACAAACAAAAAATACTCGAAGCTATATTTGTGTTTTTAATATTACTTGTTATCAGCTCATTGCCTAAATTTTCGGATTTATAGGATTAAGTTTCCTAAAACATTTGTTCAGTAAATAAAATAAAGCAATTTTTTTTAATTTTTCAGAAATATGATTTATTATCATGAATTGAATTTATTTTTCCTATTTATATTTAATAAACTCAAAATAATCTCTCAAGTATTTAAAGTTTATGCATAAGATTCATAGAAGGCTAAATATACAATTAGTCAATAGAAAAAAATCATAATTATTGATAAAACAACACTAAGTTGATGTTTATCAATTTACATTGAGTAAGAGTTTTTGCACAGTGAAATTAAGCCTATAAAATTTATTTTTTTGATAAAATTGGTTTTAATCATCTTATTAAAGTGAGTTATTTACTGAAGTTTTAAGTTTAAGGCAAATGAAAATCAATATTAAAGTGTCAAATGCAAACAATAAAAAAAATTTATGGCATAGAAAAACTATATATATATTTTAATTAGACTTTCTTCAGTATATTTTGACATCAAAAGTGGGTGGTATGAAAAATGATCCCCGTCTTCATCGCGTTTAAATACTGAAATTTGTTAAAGTATGAATTTGATTCAAATTTGTTTATGGCATGTTTTATCCGATAGTTATTAACTAAAAATAAGATATGAAATCGAAATTAAATTTAGTTATTGTTAAAAGTGTTACTAATAAAAGTTTTTATCCAGTGTGTTTTTTCTATAAAATTCACAAGCTGTAATTGAATACTAATTACTAAATTTTCATGAGCTATTCACTTTTTTGTTTATATTGTTTCAAGTTATGTTTTAATACAATGTTTTTTCCATTTGGCTTCCATTTGGCTCTTATTTTTTGATTATCATGTTGCGGTTTTTTTTCTTCCTAATTTCAGCGTACATCTATAAGTATTATTTCTATGTACTGATTTTCCCGCATTTTATCTTTATGAATTTAATCTCCACATTTACATAGTTAAGAATTATTTAAGAATTCCTTTTAATAAATTAATAAAAATTGTATGATTTTCTGAATTCTTAGCTGCTTTTGCATATACTCTAATAAGATGAAAGAACTTAATATATATTTAGTTATATAAACCTTAATTTTTAAAATTATCAAAGATAACCTTAAAACGGTCACTTCCATCGAAAAAATCCGTTAAATAACATATTTTTCGTTATTTTTATTTTTACTTTTATTTTTATTTTTATTTAATTAGTTTTTATTTTTTTGAGTTTTTATTTTATTTTTTATAACATCCCGAGATGAAAGTATCTGAAATCCTTACCTTTCAACATAAAATTCTAAAAAAGAATTAAATATATCAAATTTTTGACTTTTTTTTCTCAAACTGAAACCAATTTTCCCTAGGCATTGAATTTGAATCTATTTATGAAATTTAATTCTATAAACTGAATAAAAATGATCATATATATTTGCTTAATATAAGCCTAAAAAAACAGTTGTAGCATATTTTATCACTTTTTTACTAATTAATAACTTTTGGTGAGATTTTTTTAAGACTAATAAATAGGTATAAAAGATTGAATATGTTGAAATTTTTTTACTAATCGGCTTAATTTTGGAGATTTTGGGCTTGAAAGGTTTTAGTAAACAGTTTTTTTATTGATTTATTTTGAAATAAAGAAGTTATATGTTATATTATTCTATTATTATTTTTATGAGATATTTATAATAATACGGCTAATAATATTTAAGTAAATACTATAATATATAAAATAGTATTAATATTTAAAAGTTTTTAGTAAAAAATTCAAAAAATTTCGATTAAATTTAGATAATTTTTTCAGAGAAGATGAAGCTTTTAGTGAGCATTTCGTAGGTTAAAATATTATTATAATACTTATCAAGATCAAGTTATTGATTTTAATCGTTCAATCGATGAAAAATAAAACTTAATAATTATTTCTTTCAAATATATTTATTCAGGCAAAATTCTTTTCCAACAAAAAAATTGTGCAAATTAGCTTTAAATCCATATTTTAGGGGGAAATTGTTTATTTGAGTAATATAATGAAGAATTTTAATTATTTTGGGCTCATTTTTTCCACATATTTATGAGAATATTTTATGAAATATTTTTTTGAAACTATTATGAACACCACGCCCAATACTCCAGCTAAAATTTATCAATATCTCGTTTATTTTAAAACTAAAAACTATTAATTTATTGGGGGTTTTTTGTGTATAGAATTTTTTTATTAATTATCCATTTCAAAATATTCGTTAAACAAGAATTACATCTATTATTCAATAAGAAAAATCAATGGATTTAGGGTTATGTGTAGATCATATATTGATTTTGATAAGCTTAACTTTATTTTGTTTTTAATTCGGTTGGTTTATATTTTTATTGATTTTTTTAAAAAGAAATCATAATATTTTTGGATTTCCAAGCTTTTCAAAATCTTCATCTGACTCAAAAAATTTAATTTAATTAATATCTCTAATTCAAATCTTCGTATATTTACATATCTTGTAACTTATTTAAAATTGCTGCAAGAAGTAACTTTGAAACTTATTTTGGCTTTTAATATTATAGATTATTTTATAAAAAATTATTTTATAAATTGATTTGGTTTATATAGTCAAATTAATTTATTTTTTTTGCTTTGGATATTTCATCTTCATCTTCATCTGCTTTCTCTATATCTTTAGTTTTCTCTGTATTCATATTTTTTCGTGTCATTCTTTTCATTGATGTTTTTTTTTCTTTTTAGGGTTAATAAATACTTATTAGGAAGCACCTTTCTAATAACGGTAAAATTATATATTTATGTAGTAAATTATATATCTTTTAATGATTATCAAGATTTAATGAGTATAAAGTTCCAAAAAGTTGGATTAAAAAATTATGAAGAAAATTTTTTTATATTCTATTTTTCAAAAAATTAATGGTATCATTTTTTAAATTTTACTTTAATTTGATGACTGATTTTAAGTTCTGAAAGAATTGTTGAAACTTCAACTGATATAATTATTATATTTCTAGTTGTTTTATCTGTTTTGGTTGCAATTTCTTGAATCTTTATACGATTTTATATGTATATTTTCCAATTATGAAAAATCTGTACGTATTTTTTTTGGTTCTGGTATAATTTTTTGTCTTTAGAAAAAATAAAATCGATATTTTTATTTTTATTTTCATTTAATTTTTTCTTTATTATCCTAGATTAAATACTTTATTTCCAAAAAATACCGATAAAATTACTTATTTTTAATAGAAATGTTTTAGAAGCCCCAATTTAAACTATCCGAAGAAATATCCCAAGAGTATAAACTTTTAAACATTTTCATCTGCGTTAAATCCTTCTTTAAATATAATTGAGCTTTTTTTTGGGGGGGTTTTCTCTCTTTTCAAAATTTCATTCGTTTGATTATAAACTAGAATGTTGAGTCTATAATGAGTTTCTCACCTCTGTTCTTTCATTTAATTTTGATTTTATCTGTAATATGAAATTTTAATTAGATGTTTTTTTAAAACATCTTAAATAATTTCTTAATAGTAGCAAAAATTTGATATTTAAAGATATATTAATTTTTATTTTTGAAAAAAATTAGTTTTTTAAAATAAATTTTACTTATTTAATTTTTTAAAATGAAAAATGATCTATAGGTAAAATTAAGTTTAATAAATTAAATCAAGTCAAATTTGATTGAAAAAAATCAATTTAGGTACACACGGATAAATTTTAAATCAAATTAGGTAAAAAAATGTATTAAACTTCCAGATCTAAAATATTTTCCTACTCCTATTTGCTTCTTATAAAAATCCAATTTGCCAAATCACTTTATTCATACAATAATATATAATTAATATTTTTTTATATAAATATATAATAAAAAATAAATGCTATTTTACCGCCACCAGTTTTGAAAGGGTCGGAATTGATCAAATAAATGAAAAAACAAGTACTTAAGATTCAAATTTATGGAAGGTTACATGTCTTTAACCCTAAAATTTTTTATATAACCATTTAGAGATGTATAAAATACATTCCTTTTATAAAATTTTCGAAATTAAAATCGAAAATTCTTAATGATTTTATAATATGGAGAATAAATTTATGCGATTTATGATGTAAAATAACCCTCAAAACCCTATAATTTTTAACAAACTGAAAATTTTTATTTTAGTTTTGAATAAATAAATCAGTTAGATGGATTTCAAATTTCTCCAAATTTCATGGGTACAACTTTGCTTAAGCAATGGTTAATTTAGTCCTTTTTTATTTTAATTAGCCAATGTTGATTATTTTTTGATTCAAACTGGAGCATTTTTTAAAAAAATATTTACCTAATCTGATAAAAAAATTTATTAAATTATAACTGAATTGATTTTTTTTTACTTAAATTGACACGTTAATTAACTTTTGATTTTTATTTTAAATATTCGATTCAAATTTACTTAATTTGGTTTCTTTCAATCTAATCTGATCCGTTTTTACAATTTAACCTAAAATTAAAATGCGAGATATTTGATTTCTTCAATTTTTTTTTCGAGATTTTATGGTAGATACGGTTGCTCTAATCTTTTTATTTTACATAATGAAGAAAAAATTATTATTCTTTTTCCGGTGATAAACAAAAAAATTAACAAATAAAAAAGTTCAAAAATCACTATTATTTGTTGTTTTTTTGAAAAAAAAAATTATGAAAGCTTTAAAAAAGTCATTATATTACTTATAGACTATTAAAATCACAATAAATAGTTTTTTCTTTTGAATTTGGTCTATTTTTAAAATAACGATTATTTTTATATTTATATTTTCAAAATAAAAAAAAGTTTATTATCTTTGAAACAACATCTAATAATATTTTTTATAAATATAAATGTATAGATACAAGTTTATTTAAATTTAAAATGTTTTACATATTTATATAATATAAAAAATATGGGGAATTAATTTTTCCACTACTTAGCTTCAAGTGAAATTTTATTCATATAAGCGAAAACTATCATCTAAAGAGTAAAACCTCTTTAAATTTTTTTTTTTTAATTGTATTAATTTATCCACTAAACCAAGCTAAAATTGGATATATAATTGATCAATTAATTTTTGTATTTATTAGAAAAATAACTTTTATTTAAAGGTCAATATTAATAATAAGTAAACCAAGAGGTATTATTAGAAGAGCGCCTAGAGAAGCCGAGAAAAATCAATATTCTAAATTTCGAGGCCTTTTACCATTGGTAGATTAAATATCAATAAGGTGGAAGTACTAAAAGTTTTTTTATTATAAAATAAGAAAATAAAGAGGCAATAAAAAAAATTGATATTTTAAAATTATAAAGGACTTTTTTTTCGCTCTATTTTTTTCTTAAGGAAATTTAAAAAGCTTAAATTATGCAATATTACAGTATTTTTAACTGTTTAAACTTGTGTGTATGACTTTAATTAAATGAATTTTACATCACTTGCGAATCAAAAATTTTAATATTCTTTTTTTAATAGTAGTTTTTTTTACTTTCTAGCTATTTATTAATAAGATTTTTTTTTCGTACATCAAGTCTTATTTTACATTCAGATTGATCCAAAATCTGAAAACTATTTTTTGAAGGATAAGATCATAAATTTTTAGTTTATATAAACCCATATTTTTATCTATACCGTCGTAATTTGGATCTACCTAGAGGTTCAACAGAATTAAAAATAAAAGTTCGAAAATAAAAAAAAGTGTGATTTTTGACTGCATATAACTTGGAATATATGCCTAATTATAGTAATTCAAAATGATATTTTTTCTGTTAATACCTTTTAAATATCTCTACAAGTAAAATATAATTAAAATTATAGAGTTTTCATTAAATTTTCTGTATAAGAGGTTTTTTAATCTCCATTTTATTTTTATTATTTTTAATTAAATCAGATTTCATAAAAAATTTGTGATAAAGAATAATATTACTAAAAGGTTTAAGAATCTTTGGGGGATTGTAAAGTCAAAAAAACGCATTGCTTGGAAATTTCTAAATTTTTCAATGAATAGCTGTATTTTCAAGGCTTTGATTTTTATATTCAGCAGCTATGATGGATTATATTTTTAAGATATTCTTATTTTATTTTTATTTTTATTTTTATTATATACTATTAATTTTTTTCTTTCATTTTTAAAATTTTATTTCAGAATTTTGGTATTTGAAATATTAAAAGATATATTTAGCGTTCAACGCTTTATTATAAATTGCTATCATAATTAGATTATCACGATTGACCCATATTATAATGTTGAAACTCTCTGTTTTATACTCAAAACCTATATTATGATCTTCTATTAAAAATTAGTTTTTTCTCATGTAGTAAACTTAATATTTAGTAGATCTTCTTTTCATTCAATCAAAGATCTAAATAATTATTCTTGTAGAATTTTATTTTTTTGTGAATCATTTTGATTTTTTTATAATTTACAGAAGTTTTATAGTATATTTTCTTTTTATAATAATTTTCTTTGATAAATTTGATTTATTAAATTCTCAGGAAAATTCATTTTTTAAGTTTGACTAATAAATAATTATTTTAAAGAAAAAGAACACAAAGAGAAATTTTTCTAAAATATTTTTTTAATAAATAATTTCGACATTAATTGTGATTGTAAAGAGTTTTATTTTAAAATATGTGGTTATTATCAAATTTAAACAGAAATTAAAAGCATATATTTATACTTTTTTAGTATATAAATTGTAATTTAAAATTATTTTTTTTATTCAATTTTTTTTAAGCTATAAATGTCTAGAGTTCCAAACTTATAATGTTATACTATTTTTTGAAGGTCTTAATTATTGGTTATATTTAAAATATTCCACTTTCAAATACATTGAGAGTGTAATCATACGGAAAATGCATTGTTATGATTACAAAATACACAATGTGATAAATAATATTAAGTTATAAACACTTTTTTTTTATAAATAATCATATCTATCACTACTGTTCTGAGTAAATTATTTGAAAATGCAAAAAAAAACACATGTACAGCCACATAAAAAAATTTTAATATTATTTTATTTTATTTATATGTTTATGTTTTTATGTGTTTTTTTTGCTCTTAATATTTTAGGTGTTATTGATTTTTTTTTGGCAATTTCTATATGCACGTATTTTCAGTGTAATTTTTATTCGATAAAATTTATAATAAATAGATTTTTTTTGAATAATAGTATTGGTAGTTATATTCATATATTAAATTTTATTCTGGTAAAACTAGTAATTTTCCATATACTAAAGTATTTTTAAACCTTGAGTGAAATTTCATATTATTTAAATATCAATTCATACACTTATATC
>LSSL01007705.1:0-23862 GCA_001953115.1 Smittium mucronatum | reverse complement strand
TTTTAAGCCTTTTTTAAAAAAAATGATAGCTTTTTATTAGATTTGCTACTTTGTTTATTTTTTTAAAAAAATTATCTTTCATTTCACAAATAGTAATGCAAAATTTTTAACCGGGTAAGATAAACGAAAGAAAGTATCTGTCCAACTTTTACATTCCTGGAAAACCCTGCCGTCTTTTGAAAAAATCTGAACTAAAGTTAAATCCATCAGTTCAAAGTAATATGTGGTGTTATATTTTAAGTAAATTCTATTATTTCTAATAAAAATTATACCACTTAAAATGCATTTTTTGTATTTTTAAAATGTTATTAGACTGAATTTAACTGAATAAAAGAACCGTTTAAACAAACGAAGGTCGAATTCCACTCTGAGAATGGACCAAAAAAATGGTATTGCCCTATTTTCTTTATTTTTCGATACCTATGAGGTTTTTATTTACTTTAGATTTAAAAATGAATAATTTTTTTTCGAAATAAAATAATTAAAACCATTTTCAAAATCTCATTAATATATCTATCAAAAAAATAATTATAGCCGTAAAATACCCCAGATTAAATGGCTTAATTTTACAAAGAAATTTTTTACTCTAAGACAGATGTAAATTCAAATCCTAGATTTTTAAATGGAGCAAATATTTCTGAATATTTGATCTCTTTGATAGAGAATGAAACGAGTTTGTCAAAAAGAAAAATTAACAACATAAAAAGAAATTATTTTTTGAAATATAATTCTATTCTTTATTTTCGCTCTTGTGATAAATCTTACAAGGTATTGGCAGAGGAGGATTTTTTTCAAAAAATTAAAGGGCTTAATAATGGTCTTTGACATCCTGTAGCAGATAAAAATCCGAAAAGGTCTATAGTTTTTTCCATGGAACAACGCGATTTTAAAAAGAAAATTCGTTCAATATTGCCAAAAATGCCAAAATATAAATGCTGTAAAAAAGATTAAACACATAAAATCAATAATACCAATAATATAAGGAAAGCCTTTTGAGCGTATCGATGTTGATCTAATTGATGTGACAAGAAATACAAGTGGGGATTTTATATTCATATTCCATGATTCAATCATTTTAGTAATTTTAACAAAATTTTAACACCCAAAACGAAATCAGTGCCTGAGGTTTTGAACAAGCTCAAAAATTTTATATTCGCTTCTTCTATTACTGTGAAAATAATTCTGATGGAAAATGTAAGGGATATCACTAATCACGATTTCATAGAATTTGCTTCAGCATTAACGGGAAATAGACCTGCATTTATTGCTCCAAGAAACCCCCATACCAATGGAATGGCGGAGCAGGCACATGAAAAATGATATAAAAAAATAGTTGGATTGATTCAAGACGTCTGTGTAAAGGAATGGGATAAGTAAAAATTATATACTTTAGTTTTATATATTTATTTTGATATTTATTTTTAAAAAACATTACCAATAACTTTTAAATGAACAGTTCAAATAAATTATACTAAATTTAATTTAGATTAATTCCCTATTATTCATATATAATGGTTTTATTTGAGAGTAGATGAATAAAAATTCCACCATCACGAGCAGTTTATTTAAATTAATCGGCCTCAAACGTCGAATTTTTAGCCAAAAATTTTTATTAGTTAATAAAAATACTAGTGGCAAAATTATTCAGCCAAATATCAAATAAAATGCAAAAATTGAGCTGAAAGTGAGCCCTATTGTTGATGATGGAGGTGGTTTGAGCGATAGAGAATTCTGTAATTTTCCCTCCAACATACAAAAAAAAATTCATAAAATAATGTATTATATGGAGAAAATAATATCAATGAAACCGAAAAATATGAAAGAAACAAATTTTATATATTATCTAAGGAAAAAAAAAACATCTTGATCAGAAATTTGATAAAATATAAAAATGATAGGATTATAGATCATAAAACAAAAGATATTTTTGAAATTAAAATAACTAAGAATTTCCTAAATATGATTGTAGACAAACATTTTTTTTGGGTTATAATCGATAAATTTGAAATCAATTATGAAATAAGGGCAGAATTTAGTACAATAGACAGGGAAATCTATAAAAAGCACTTATACTCTTTTGATACTGTAGAAGCAATATCTTATTTGGAAGAAAAAATATCCATAAGTGGGGCGTTCAGGAAAGCTTCAGTGTGGAAGTCAATAATTGAGATAAAGTGCTCATGTAAATCGGGTTGTAGCGAGAATAGCTGTAAATATAAAAAAAGAGGGGGAAAATTCTTGATTTTCTGACATCCAGATAATGACCATATTTGTCAAAACATAGTGCTAGAAGTGTTAATACAACCGTTGAAATAATTTAAAACAATATCTTTTTTTTTCTCATATTTTATTTCGAAAAATTTTATTCATTTTTAAATCTAAAGTAAATAAAAACCCCATAGGTATCGAAAAATAAAGAAAATAGGGCAATACCATTTTTTTGGTCTATTCTCAGAGTGGAATTCGATCTTCGTTTGTTTAAACGGCTCTTTTATTCAGTTAAATTCAGTCTAATAACATTTTAAAAATACAAAAAATGCATTTTAAGTGGTATAATTTTTATTAGAAATAATAGAATTTACTTAAAATATAACACCACATATTACTTTGAACTGATGGATTTAACTTTAGTTCAGATTTTTTCAAAAGACGGCAGGGTTTTCCAGGAATGTAAAAGTTGGACAGATACTTTCTTTCGTTTATCTTACCCGGTTAAAAATTTTGCATTACTATTTGTGAAATGAAAGATAATTTTTTTAAAAAAATAAACAAAGTAGCAAATCTAATAAAAAGCTATCATTTTTTTTAAAAAAGGCTTAAAATTATCTTTTTTATTGTTCGAAATGTCTCATTATTATAAATCTATTGTATTATTTGTTTTTTATATTCGTTTTGCTGTTTTTGGAATGAAGGCTTTAAATATATATGTTTAAATGGAAAACATTTAGATAAGTTTTGGAATTGGAAGATCTCAAATCTAATATTTCACTCGAGATTTAAAAATGCTTTAGTGAATATAACAGTACTGATTTTACTGAGTATAAAAATATCAAGTGTGGAAATTAAAACCATTCTCATCTGTTAAAAAAATCTATCGATTATAACCTTTATCCAATAAAATTACATCAAAACTACGTGCATATAAAAATCACTAAAAAAAAAAAAAACCAAACTAATATCTAAAACACATTAAACATACATATATTGCAATAGATATGAATAAAAAATTCAACAAAATAATAATACTATTAATTTCCCTAAAACCCAAAACTCTATATATCTTCTTTTTTTTATTTTAAGATATATTTTAATAAATTCTAATGGTAAATGAATGAATTAATTATTGTACGAGTTTAATAATCATCTTATGTTTTGGAAGAAAAAATACTGAAAATAATTATAAAGCTATAAATCAACTGTTTATGTATTTATAAACCATAGGGAATTCTAATTGTCAACTTTTAATCAAGCTTTAGAATTTTTACGATGGAATAAGTTTAGCTTTCAGAAAATCGGAATATTCTCAAAATTTTGATAGGAAAAAACTTATAAAATATAAAAGAGAAATATTAGATTTAGATATATCTGACTTTAAGTCGGTATTGATAAATGAAAATTCGGAAAATAACCGAATGAAAAATAATATTTCGGAAGTTTATTGAAAAATCGGGAATGAAAATAAGAACTTTCAATCCGATAAAATTTTAAAATTAGATGATTTAATCTATAGTTTTGAAGTTATAAAAACGAATTATGGTATAGAAAAGCGATATAAAGCATCATATAATGATCGCATAAGAGAAATTAGAATATTAGTCACTTCAAAAAAAAGATTATATTTTTTATTTATGTCAAAAAATACGCTTTTATACTCAGCGTTTAATTTAATCTATGGTAACTACCCTTTTATAGTACCAGGAATATCAGATCTGAACTCAGCATTTTATATGGTATCTATATCGATAATAAGCAAAGGTAATTGTGAATATTACTCTTGAAAATTGGATACACCGGAAATTATATTGGGTAAACTTAATTTATAATTAATATCGAACTTTTTATATCAGATCCAGCTCAAAAAAAATCAAATTAAATAAAAAAATATTCCAAATGACTCAAAAAAACACACACTGGTTTCATACGTCAAAAAATATAAACAGGATAAAAAATATAAACATAAATTGTTCAGAGATAGACTTTTAATTATATATATAATGCAAGTTATACCAATCGGTGAAGTTTTTGAAAAATCTAAAAGTTTTTTTATGGAAAATTGGGATAATTTTTCCGAGTTGGAGAACGCATTAAATAAAATATAGTGAAATCATTTCAAATCTAGTGGCAGCTGTTCTGAAGGGTATTATATATCTTCACTATCCAAAAACGATTTTTTAACTATTTAATAGAATGATAAAAGATGAATACACCTACTGTAAGAAAAAGAAAGGATTATAGAATTCATTCATAAATTAATTAAAATAATATCTGGTTGAGAAAAGCCAAAAAACCCCGAAATTTTCAAAATGAGCTAAATGAAATATATTCATTTAATATCAAACCAAATGAGTATTCTTTCATCAATAATAATAATAATTTAAATTATAAATGAAAATTTGGTGATTTTAATCAAAACTATTGATACTAAAATATCTAATTTATTGAAGTAACTATCTTAAGAGAGATTATATTACCTTGCGAAGGACTTTTGTGGAAAAAATTTTCTGTTTGCAAAATTAGAGCTAAATTTTTTTAATTTAATCATAATCAAACATAAACAAAGTGCAAAAAAAGTAGGGATATCCAGAAAATTAAAAAAAAAGCCAGTTTGCAGAATAATAATTTAGTACTAAAAAATATTTTTTGATTTTCATTATATTAAATATTTGATAAATAAAAGATTATAAAAAGTGTTATAGTTATTATTCTAAAATTAATAATGAAAATTTTCTTTGATAGAAATATTCAAAAAAGTTTTGAATAAAGAATAAGGAACTAAAAATAGTTTTAAAATTTTAAAAGTGGTATAAATAAATAAAATAAAATAAAATTTGCATAGGTTTGCATAATCAAAAAAAAAACTCAAAGCTTTAAACGTATAAATACTGCACTATTTTGAAAGAAAATTCCTATAAACCACAAAAAATAAGTGAAACAGAGAAATAAAAACACAATATCATATATATTGATAGGATAAAATAAAATCCTGAAATAAATTTATAAAACTGCAGTAGCTGTAAAATTAGATTTTGGATCAAAAGTATTTATAATAGTGGTAAATAGTTGAAGTTTTAGTAATGGTATTTATGGGTTATGGAAAGGATGTTGCAGTGGCAGTAGTATTATTAAAATTAACCACAGTTGTATTAATATTCAAGTCAGTATTACAATTAGTAGTAATAAATTGGTTTTTATTTTTATTGTTTTCTTTGTATGCGATTTATTATTAATATATATATTTTTGTGTTTCTATGTGTATTATCCTTTTTAATCATTTTTAAATGGATTATCAACAAAGAATTTAAATTATTCAATGTTATCAAATATTGAATATATTTTTTCGGGCTATTAAGTCATCATAATAAAATTCATCTGAGTTCTATCAGTTTTTCATTTATCATTTTTATCTTAATCGGATGTTATTTTCGGTTTAATTTTTGAGTGAAATTCTAAATTGATATTTTTTTTTATTCAATTTATTTAAATTATTCTTTAAACATATAATACATTAATTCTAATCAGAAATTTTGAATTAAAATGCGTATTTAATTTTTTATCCATTATTCATGCATAAAATTGAAGTTCATTTGATTGACCGTAACAAGTTCATTAATCAATTTGTGTAAATGAATTACAATTAAATATTTTTATCAATGGATTATAAAATAAATTTAAAAACAAAATAATATGAATGAATCCCATGAGCTCGACTTTGAAGTATTTATATAAAATTACAAATCAAATTTGGTAAAATTTGAATTTAGATTTTTTATACTATAAATATATATGTTTTTTAACATGAGTAAAGAAATATATCAAGATTGCTATTTTTCATGAAAATTATTTAATACAAGTTTTTTCCTCCGAAAAGATTAAAAATCTAACTTATTTTCCACAAGGTCCAATATTTTGAGATCTAGACTAATATAAAATTTACAATATCTAGGAATTAAAAATATTCGCAATAATTTAAAAAATATAATTTATGCAAGATAAATTTTTTTATTAATAATATATTGATTTATATTGGCCAATTTTGTTTTGGGAAATTTCGAAAAGCAAGTATAATGTTGGAATTTATTTAAAATTTCTCAATAATTACGTAAATTGAATTTTATTTATCTTTTATTTGATACATGAATTAATGTTTGATTTTTAAAAACATAATTTGATTACTACTGATCAAATTTGATTCGGTTTTATTTATTGATTTTTTTCATAGAAAAATAATTTTCTATAATAATCTGCTATTAAATGTTGCATTCTGCAAAAATTTTAAAGATGAAGAATAGCGTTTAATTAATAAACATTTTTTTTATTTAAAAATAAAAAAAATAAATTAATATCTTCATATAAAACGCTTAATAAAAAATAGATCATGTATATCAATTTAATAATTCGCATATCATTATAGAATCCAGGTATCAATATGGCAATTTCAAATCAAATTGACCAATTTATTTTTAAATTTATAAGCTAATATTAAGCACAAAAAACTAGTCAAATTTACAATTTAACAGTAATCAGTCTTATTTTATCTTTATTTTTGGAATTACGAATTTTTGGTTTTTTTATACTTTATATAGACAAGTATAGTCATATTTTTTGATTAGGAATGAGCTATTTATATCAATTTTCATAAAAAGCTATTATAATTTATCACACAATTTATTATATATTCTTGTACTTTTTATCTTATTTTTTCAGGACTTAGAATATATCAGGCCCACTTAGATGTATAGTGTAGTATATAATTACCTAATTTTATTAATGAAATAATCAACCCCCCCCCCCTCAAATTGATAGAATATCAACGCAATATGGAGTTTTAAAAATAAAGGACTCATAAATTTTTTGTATAGCCAATTCTGTAAAAAAATGCCCGGCTTTTCAAAAAATTTGAATTTTATAAATTCGATTGGAAAAAATATAAATTTGCTTAATAAATTATTATAATTATCTTTAAAAAAAAAAATTCTAAATGAATTAATATGTAATACTTATTTTTTAAAACTTGCTTTATAATTATAAATCCCTTCTCATATTAAAATACCAATTAATTTTAAATTATCGCTTAATTTAACATTATAACACGTATGTTCTAAAATAAATTGATGTCTGAAAATTTACCAACAAAAAATCGTAAATTCTATTTTATAAAGATTCGATTTTTTTTGTATAGAATTGTGTTAAACAAAAAAAATTAGTAAATTTAAATCTATGTTCTTAAGTAATTAGATTTTATGAAGCCTTAAGACTGATAAATAAAATTCGGTATATATAAAACTCTTGATGCATTTCTAAAAATCTCCTTCATTATTAATATTTTAGAATCATGGCAATTTTTCACCAATTTTTTGAATCTAAAATAATTTTTATATTAAAATTATATCCTTCAATGTTTTATTTGTGTTAAAAAAAATCTATAAAAATTTACAGCTTATTTTATCCTAATGAAAAATTTAAATTACATAGCATGACTTCTAATTTGTCAATATTTGTATTTATTAATAAAAAATATACTGTATTTTTTATTTTAAAAAAATACTAAAGGACATCAAGGTTATTAAAATTATCAAGATTATATTTATTATATCAATAAATCACTTAGGGCGGGTTTTTTAGTTATTAGATAAATTATCAGAATAAATCGTTATTAAAGATTTGTCATGACAATTAAGAAAAGAAGCAAAGATTCAAATTGCTAATCCAAAGTTTTTTTTGTTTTTACACATGAGATATTCGTTAAAAATATTGCTATAAAAAATAAAAAACTCTATTTTATGATATTTTATTTGATTAATAGGTATATTTTCTGTAAAAAAATGAAATTCAACCTCAAATAAAACCTCATTAAATTCAAAAATACATTATGAATTTCTTAATACATAAAATTTTTTTTAAGCTTTACTTGATTTAGTAAATAGAAACTCAAATTTATCAATAAAAAACTTATTATTGCTATTGGGAAATTGATTTAATTAATATATTAATAAAAATATTGATATTTCGTGGAATCGATAATTTTTATGGGAGAAACTCCTAAAGAGCAGATGTTTTTAATTAAAAATTTACCACTTATTTAATTTGGCTAAATTAATATTACTAATTTATATTTTATTGGTTAATCTTATATTTAATTCAAAAATAATCTCCTGTCGTTAAAACAAAACAAAACTATTAGATTATAATGTGAAAATATTTATAATATCAACCTTTTTTAGCTTAAATCATTCTTTAATAGAAATTTATAGCATCACTAAAATAATAAAATCGAAAAAGCATACTAGCACCAATAATTTCAATGAATTTATAAAATAAGGATTTTTGTTATAAGATTAAAATTTTTAATTTAAAAATAACTTTTTCTTATTAGAAAAATGTTTTCGTATTAAGAAACCGAAAAAAATTTAATAGATAAGATTATACTCTTAAAAATAATGTCCAATACTTATCTATTATTATTTGGTATTCAAGATTAAACTAAAATTTTCCAATGTTTTTCTTAGGAAAAAAATCAGGTATTTAGAAAATCTGCCAATTAAGTAATTTTTTTTAGAAATTAGAAATAATTCTAGGAAAAAAACAAAAAAAATTACAAGCAAAAAATTACATGTTTTGAAAAATCATTTTCCATTTCGAAATCAAATTTTTTATTAATATTCAAGAGGGTTATTTAGAACTAATTAAGGTAAATAAATAATTCTGTACCATTTAAAAAATTTCACGGTATTTTAGTTTTTTTTCTAGCAACTAATAAAAATATTTTGATTTTATTAAATTGTAAACGAGTGATAGATTAATACGAATTTTATTCGCTTATAGGTAAAAAAAAAATTCCCTTGAGTTATATGGAAAGTACTGGGTAAAATATTTTTAATGCATGGGAGACATCATTAATGGTACTCCATTACGATAATTTCTCTAAAAAAGTATAAATCTAATATTCATTCGATAAATTTATTAGGTAGATCCGAAAATTCTCTCACATTACTTCTAACTGCTTCCAATATTTTTTTTCAAAAGTCCATAATAATTCTCACAAATTATCCTAAGTGATTCCAGTTTAGAATTTTTTTTTTTTATATATCTGGCCTAAACATGGGTCAATTTTAGAAAGTATCACCGGAATATATCTCAAAATACCGATGTATAATATAATTGGTATGATATACAAAATATAAGTTTTTTTAGGAGTAGTTCTAATGGATTTTTTTATAGATATTTTGAAATTTTCTAAATATCAACAAATATATTAAAATCGTGATTCAGTTTATAAAAAATTGATCCCAATATTGTTATACTTCCGTCGTTTAAGTCATTATATAGCGTTTTTAATAATCTTTAATTGTTTTTTCTGGAATAAGGCACTTTTTAATTTTTAAAATTACCCAAAAATCTTGGCACCTCATGTATTGGATCGTAGAGTATGAAAGCTACCTCGGGATGGTAGACAAGTGCATTTTTGTAGCAACTATTTTTCCTTATTAGTAACCAATACATATTTATCCATAATTATAAAGATTTAAATAGTTATTCTTTCCGATGATATCGGCCTAGATGTTTTTTTCATACCAAAACTCAGTTCTATTGAGGGATAGTATTTGTATTGCTTTAAATATGATGTAAAAAAACATATTACCATTTAGAGATATTTTGAACTTTTTCCTTTAGGAAATTTTACTCCTGCGAGCTCATACTTAATAACGAAGAAGAAAAAAAGCCAAATCTTTAAAGCTAAAATTAGTTAAAGTAGCCAAAAATTGCTCTTTAAAATTTTCAAAAAATACGCCAATACCTTGGGTTTATATTACAAGGAATATTCTATTTGGTTTTTTAGTATAAGATAGTGGCTGTAAGGATCAGGTTTAATGGGATAATTTTAATGATAAAAGGTAGAAGGAAATACTAGTTAAAAATATAAAAGATAGGGAGAGAGACAAGTTGAAAAGCTTAGCCATTCAAAAATGTCTAAGCTTCCTTATTTATACCATTTTCTATTTTCTAAGAGTCAATTATGCTTATGGGAAGATTTCTTCATTGGATGAAACATTCAATGCGTGTACTGAATCTATTGGTTCATTACAGTGGCATACTACTTATGATTGATACAAAAAATTTATAAATTCATAAACAGTCGCTTTTTTTCTGTTTTTTTAATGAATGGAAGTTATTTTAGGATTAGAAAATTTAAATACAGCTGGTTTGTAAAATAATACCAGTCTAAAATTAAAAAAAATATTCTCCATAAAAAAGATTCAGAAAATTTAGAATATAACTTATTAAGTTCTTATTTTTTAAAATATAAAGTTTAATTTTGAATTTTTTAAAGATATATGCAATTTTTTGGTATGTGAATAAACATTCTAACTTATTAAGATGAACTAATTAATTTAATAAACCGTAAGAATGATAATATAAATATTTTTTCAAATAATAATTTATTTTAATAAAACTCTAATTTTAGTTTATAACGTGTTTATTACAAAATAAGCCCAATTTTTTAATTCAAAACTATTTTTTACATAATAAAGCTTATGATTACTAAATTTAAAAACATTTGGGATCCCTCATTTTTTTTATTTATTTTAGATATACAACAGCATAATATTTCAGTGTATTCAAACGCTAAAATAACGTTGGTATCCTACTTTTGTACTTGGTTGTAGAAAAATCGGGTAATAGCCGTTCCTAAATATTCGTAATTACAGGATAATTTTACCAGAAATTTTGGTGATTTTTAGGAAGGTAAGGGTTTATTTGATGAAGTAATATCTTATATTTTTGTTGGTGTTTTTAAGAGTTCATTTAAATTTTAAAATAATAGTGTTTAAAAACTATAATTTTTATTATATGTCAACCATATTAAAATAATGAGAAATATACACCCTTTTATATACCTATTTAGAATACTAAATTGGTAAAAGAATCTAAAAAGCCTATTATATAGGGAAAAATATTCTAGATAAATTTAATCAATAAATGGAAAATCTGTAATAAAATGAAATATAGGCCGACTCTAGGCGCTAGTTATTGAGTCTATTGATATATGTGATAAGATACATTGGTATAATTTAGCAGTTGTTATATTTCTATATTGGATTTAATATAATTGATTTCCATGCAGTTATTGGGAAAATATCATTGCTGGACGGTGTAAGTTAAATAGCAAATGTAAAAAAATCATTATCAAATAACATATATAAAAATAGTTAGCGACAAAAAATTGTGTTTTTATTTTTATTTTAATCAAAGCTTATTATTAGTTGATTTTTAATAAAAAATACATTGATAGGCTATATTATTTATTTATTAATTGAATTTTACTCATTTTACTTTAAATATATACCAAAAATAAACAATTTTTTTACCATCAAATTCAATTGCTGGATTAAAATTTAGATTTTATTTTATGCTAGATCGCTAAAAATTTGTTAAATTTTTATTCGGTATCGATTTTTTTTTATCCAAAATTAAATTTATTTATTTTTCAAAAATTAGTGGTTAATTAGAGCTAAAATCCGATTTTTCGGTTTTTTTTTACAAATTCTATTGGCTCAAAATATAATTTTCTAAGGATTTTTTGAGAATAAAATTTTATTTTTATCAAAAAATGGTGTATTTTTGCTTTAATTATCCTCAATTTATAGCGAGCTTTATTTTATAATAATGATGATTTTATTGTTATTTTACCATATAAAAATATAGTTTATAGCCACTTTCGACGATCATAACCAAAAAAGATAACATAACTTGTAATATTAAGATATATATATTATATTCGGGCTGGAGTAGTTGTCTTTGAAATATGTTTTATATTTATGCGATTAAACCATTCTTTTATCGTAGAGATTAATCTTTTAGTTTTCTGTTTTTTTGTTTCTGCTATATTTAAACCATAATAAATATAATTTTAAGGAGTATTAACTGTGTTCAAAATATTGGACTTAATTAGGTATTGGCATTAAAACGTTATTTGGTGTCTAAAATAATACAATCAACTGATAGATTTTCCCAAAGTCTTAATACTAAATTTGGCAAATGTACTCAAAATAAAATCATTTCTGGTGAAATAATGATGTGATGGAAAACTATTAATTTCTACGCAAGTCTCTAAGGGATCACATTAATATACAAAATTATTATAGCTTAGCTTAAACTCAACATTTTCTCTAGATAAAATAGGATTCTTTTTTTTAAAACTGATCGAAAATTTTATTAAATGATAAATTATTATAAAATGAAGTCCATACTGAAATAAATTACGAAAACTACTAAAAAATTTATACTTAGATATTCACCTAATTAAATAGAAAAATGATATATTTTGGGTTAAAATTTTTTATTTAAAAATATGAATTCATTTTGATTTTGGTTTTTAATAAATCTCCTTTTTATCTAAATACAATTGCTTGGATTTTTTATTAATAAATCACTTTACAGCCAATTATTATTGAATTTTTTTCGTTTAATTTTTTTTCTTTAAATATTTAATTTTGCTATATTGACGCGTATCAATTTTAATTGGATTCTTATTTACCTACATAATATTACACTCACAGTAATATAATTGTTACAATATCTCTTCTGATTTTTAATAAAAAAATTCAAAATAAAATAAAAATTTCTTTTTTTTTATTAAGCTGCTTATTAAATATAATTTATAATATTTTTTATTTCTGAGATTCTAATTAAATTACATGAAAAATCGATTTTATTTTGATATTATTTTTTTAAATAAATCTATAAAATTTATTTTATTTGATTTGATTTGATTTCAATACCTCATATCCATTTTCTAACATTATTAATAATGATATATGGAAATTTTTATTGTTTAATTTATATAAAATAGCTATATATCTAGTTAAAAAAATGTCTAAATTTCATGATTTCATTCCACAAAATATCGACATTTTCCTAAAGCGGAATTCAAGCCTTTCTATTCGCTAAAAATCATCCAAAAAATTGGTTTTAAAAATGAATAAAATTTACATGCAGTATATAATGAATATTTCAAATAAGACGGGATTTTTTAAAAAGTACAATTGAAATAATACTTTTATATTTTTTAAACCTTTCCGGTTCCGAATTCTTTCATTTCTTCTGTTCATATATATTAAAATTTCCAACTGCTTAACTTGATATTTTATCTAATAATATGTAGATATTAACAATTTAATGATAAAATTGAAAATATTAACTCTAATAGTCAAATATTATAAACGTTTTTATCAATATATGCTTGATGAAAGTTCAAAATTTGAATTTTATTATAATTCGATTTCAAAATACATAAAGAATAATTTTGTATAGATATTTAAATCTTTAGTCACCATGTCTGTAAAGCACTGTTTTTTTATAAATTTATCATAATATATTTTCAAACTTCAAGCATTTATTCAATATTAGGCTAACTTAAAAAGTGAAAATTCAATCAGCATAAGTTTTTTTCATGAAAATATCACAAAATTTTAAGAAGAAAACGAAATAACTAATCGAAAAAAAATTCAGAAAAAGTTAAATCGTTAAAATATGATTTAAAATACAAATTAATTAGATATTTTGAAAGCATCATTTGATTTTTAAATTATGGGTATAAAAATCTAATCAATCTTATATAGAAATTTTCTAACATTTTAGTTATGATTTTTTTAAAAAGGCAAGGGCAATTTATGAAAAACAAAAAATATAAATATAAATATTCCTGGAAATTTCGAGAAAAAAAATTTAATAAATAATTTCTATTGAGACGAATAAATCTTATTACATATTAGCCATTATTCATTACTTAATATTGGCCCCATTTGAATTTCAAATAATATTTAACCTTTGGAGAATTATTGTAAAAATGTGGTCTCTCCATTTTAAAAAAAAACCCCCTAATTCCCGGTTTTTGATATCTCTACCATATTTTAAAAAGTGTGAAATTAAATTGAAATAACAATCTTAAATTATTGAGCTTTTTGTTTTATCGATTAGCAAAGTCTTTCATTCAAGCTATTATTAGCTTCAGTTTAATGCTACAATAATTAAAAATGATAAGTTAATTTTATGTTTATACTTTAAAAACCCATTTTCTAAATTCAAATACCCTATGGAATATATTTTTTGGGGGATGATTTACAATAGGAATTTTTTAAACATATTTTATAATTATTCGTATTGATATTTGTGTTCGAAATATTTCAAAAAAGCTTATAATTTACAAAAAATTAAAAATATTTTCGTTATCACCAATTTTCAAAAAAAAAATTAAAAATAATATTTTTGAGTTCAAAATTTATATTTCTATGTTTCATCTTTTTTTTTAAATTAAGTTTCAAATCAATATCTTTTATTAAAATTTAATGATTAAGAGCTGATATAAATATAAAGTTTATAATAACATCTAGAATTGAGAAATTTTGGTGTAAAAAATATTTCATTCAGTTAATTCAATGTTACTGTATATATTTCGGTAGTATGAATTCATAAATATTTTACAATTTCTCTATATTAATAATCCATTAATGCTTATGTGACCTCATTAGAAATTATATAATTTAAAAGCTATCTTTGCTAAAATTTAGATAATTATGCCATTTTTTAAAAAAAAAATTAAAAATTTAAAAAAGATTCTTTTTAAGTTTTTTTGATTTTTACATGTTGATTTAGCAGAATCCGGTAATTTTTTCAGGATATAATAATTGTAAAATTTAAAAAATCTTAATGAATTTTTAGTATTTTCATTAAATTAATTAGGGGAAGATAATTATAAACTATTTCTAATAAAAATAAAGACGATTAAATATTATAATATAAATCTCGTATTAATAATAAATTTAAATCGAGGTTATAGATTTAATGTCAGCAAAAAAAAGAGTAAAATAATTTAAAGTCTCAATTTAAAATTATCTCTATTTTTATCTATTCAGTTTTTTATTATTGAATGAAATATTTTATTTTTATAATTTTTTTAATCAACCTTGAGTAATATCACAATTAAAATCTATAATTCTTTCGACTTAAAAAGTATTTAATAGTATTATCTAAAAATCTTTAATATATCATAGTCATTGGAGTCTTTTTTTTGATAAATAAAAACTCTATATAAATTATTAGCTATGTGAAAAAAAAAATATTAGCCGTTTAAATATATCTTCACACTCGCTATTTTAAAAACTTATTCTAGAAATATAATTTTTCAGCCTAGATGGAAAAAATAATCGATATTCAATTGTGAATCCAATTTCAGCTTTAGACCTAGTTTACATTATTAAATGGTTTAATTATGCTACAAAATTTACAATAAATATAATTTTTTAAAAAAAATCAGTATTATTGAACGAGTAAAAATCGTGCAAATTTTTTTTTATAATATAATTGTAAACTCAAATATTATTTTACTGAATAAAAAAATAGTTAAAAAAAATTAATATAAAAATGGAAATAATTTTATTGTGAAGAAACTTAGGTTTTTATCTTTTACGAATAAAAATTTTAATTTTTTGAAATTTTGATATCTCTATTATTTATAATACTTTGAGACTTAACATAATTATATGTTTTCTCTCAAATTTTGTTCTGATTATATTATAATATTTTAGTTGATGAATTTTATCTTATTACATTTTTGCTTTAAAGTCATCACAACTATTTGTCGAATTAAACCAAAAACCTAGATACCTCGGTATTTTTTTCAACGGTTTATATTTAGTAAAGATAAAATTATTTATTGAATGTCTCAGGATAAACCCTAGTTCATTCGCCAGTATGTAGTCGAATATATTTCATGATAGATAGAAAATTTCTAAAAAGTTTTTTCGTTGAATTTTATAAAATTATTTTCAATTTAATGATTTATAATATCTATTTTTTAAATATAAATAATTCTAGAGGAAGATTTCATCTTTCAAAAATAGAATATATTGAAATTTGAAAAAAATAAAGTTAATTCTAGTATATTCCGAGTATTAGCTAAAGGATAAGATTTTTTAAAATTCGATGATAAGTAAAACTAACGAAATTAAGGATTATTTTTGATTAAAATATGGACCCCAATTATTCAAAATTCACAGAAAAAAATTTCTTAAGATTAAATAGCGCTGGATTATTTTTTCGGAAAATCAAGAATTAAAATTCAAGTGATTGGATACTTTTTTTTTTATAATGCATTAAACTATAGCAAGAGAATAAACTTTTGATTAAATTGATAAACAATCAAAAAAATTTAAAAAATAGTGACAAACATATATAATGTTTTAAAAATAGCATTTATAAATTCATTCTGTGTTCGGTTATTGAATTTTTATTTGCCTCTAATATTTTTAATATAAAAGCACTTTAATAACTGAAAAATATCGTATTTAAAAATCCAAATTGCCGAAAAATGATTTAAATGCTTGATATAACTTATAATGCTTCATTATCGGCAAAGGTTTTTTAATTTTATATAATTTTCGTATTTAGCACATTTATTTTGGAAAAAATCGATTGTCTAATGCATATTAATGTATATTTTTTCGATTATACACAAATATCTTTAACTTTTGAAAATAAATCTCATTTTAACATTAGATAAAATTGCGAAAACACTTAAAATACTACGAGGAAAATTTATACAATTTTCAACAAACAATCCACAGACTTCTTAAAACTAATAATAGAAAATATCTATTGGATAAAACTATTACGTAAAAAAGGACCGACCGTGGATTGAACACGGGACCATCCGATCTGCAATCGGAAGCTCTGCCGCTGAGCTATCGATCCACGGTGAAGACTGAAGTATTAATTTTATTTAAAATAATAATTGTTACCGTATTTAATCATTAAATCTGAAAATTTTAATTTCTGCAAAACTGATCATAAAATAGACAGTTTGTTCATTTAAAAATTTTATATTTATGCATTGAACTTTATTAATAGCCCAGATGGGGTTTTTTGTCTTGAATAATGACATTTTTCAAAAACTTAATTTTTTTAACTTCAAACAAAGAAATATAACTATTATTTTTTCAGTTATAAAAAAATTCAAATAATACACATTTTTAATTTTTCCTAAAATATTCTCATTATTGCTCTGGTAAAATTTAAAATTATCCTTTTTTTTTTTAGAAGTAATAAAAAATCCATTTTATTTATATTAAAAGGATTTTTTACTGTTTTTTATTTCTATTGCACTAAAAAAAAATACAAGAAAAATGAATTTTATTCAAATAATTTTCATGAATTTTTTTTTTTTTTACGGAATTCTTTCTAAATTTTGGTTTAAATAACTTTCACATTGCAGCAAATCTAAAAATTAACATAAACTTATTTTATATTTTATTTTAAAAGTGTTTTAAATTAGAAAATTGTTAAAGATACACACTTCTTGATTTTTAAATAAAAATTTTCTTGTGTGGATTTTTAAACTATGTTAATAATTTATAAGTAATATACTAACATCGATTTTTTTTAGCGAATAGATTAATTATCCTAAAAAAAAGTACTTTATCACATTTAAACTATGCTCTCAAAATTATATACACATAAATTATGGTCAAATACAATCTCAAGATATAATATAAAAAATCTAGATAGAATGCAAAAAAATCCCCAAATTCAATAGAAAAATATATAAATTTGGTTTACACTACTAATTTTTACCCGCAGAGTGTATAAAAAATCGAATAATAGATAAAATTTTGTTTTATTGGGCGGTTGTTTCATGATAGAAAACTATTTGAATAAAGCAAAAAAGAATAAAAATATCACTTCTCAATCGAATAAAGCCTATCCATTGAATATTTTCTGTTTATTTGTCTTGATAATATAGAATAATTGTAATTTTAATATAGATTTAAGCATTTTTCCAAAATTAGACCCTCACTTATAAAGAAAAAATTTTAAATAAAATTCTTTAGAAAAAGCAAATACTCATATTTACCAAATTTATAGAGAATTTATCACTATTCCGAAGATCAAATTTTAATTACAGAAACCTTATTTTAATAAAAAAATCAGAATTTTACTGCATATAATGGTAGATGGATGGATATTTCTTGTAGAGATTACTTTTGTCATTGAAAAAAACACCATAATGTAATTTTAATTTTTAATAATTTTTTTCAATATATAAAATACTCAAGAGCTTTATATCCACAATTTTTTTTTGATTAATTATATCGAAATAGCAGAGCTAATATGTTCAAATTAACATAATAGGTTCTAGATACAGATAAACTTAATTAAAAAGGGTCAAATAATTTTAATATAATCATATAATGTTGCAATAATGTAAAAATATTTTAGAATGAACTCATTGTAATAATAAAATAACTGCTTTAATTAGAGCTAAACCATTTTATTTCTGGATATTCGTCAAGGATAACCTGTCGAACTATGTAAAATATTTTTATGTGACTTTAAAATTAAAATCTTATTTGTTTTCTAAATTGTTTTCGATTTTTTTATATGAATAATTATATATATATATAATTTGAAACAGATAAATTTGTGTTCAATCTCTCAAAATGCTCGAACTTTTTTTATTTTTTTTATCAATAATATCCAAATTCCTGTTTTTAAACAAGTTTAGTTATGTTTGTAAGAAATAAAAATTCTTTTTATGACTTCGGAATGGTAGTTTTTTATTTTCATTTTGGCTTTGCAATCGCTTTTTTTATTGTTTTTTCAATGGTAGTATACTACGCTTTATTTTTTTATTGTATTTTTTTTGTATAAACTACTATTTTTCAATGACACAAAATGTTTTAATCATTTTTCAAATTCAAATATACAAAAAAATTTAGGGAGTATTAACTAAATATTATAAGTTTTTCTTTAAAAAAATTGAAGATTTATTTATGGATTAAGTTGGTCTTTTGGCGAGAGGAATTTAAATGAATATGGAATAATATTATAAAATTTGTCAATACTTATATTTATTACAACGAAAAAAAATAATAATTCTAAAACGAATTAACTATAAACTATTATTAGAAGATTTAACCCTCATATTTTTATTTTATCATAAGGATGTAAAAAAAATAAGGCGATTTAAAAAAACAGCCAAACAAAATTTATCAATGAAATTTTTTGGTTATTTTCGGATTTTTTCAAAAATTGATAGGTGAAAATTCGCTATCATTTCTAGATTGTCTGGGTTGTATGAAATTAGCTGAGTATTCCACATTTTGTTGCATTATTCTTCATTCTGTCGATTTATTAATGTCAAACCCCAAATTATTATCAAATATTTTTTAGCCTTTAATAATCAACAATCCATCTAACATAAGATTCAAGATTTAAATCAAAAATCTATATAACTATTTCTAATATTAAATTATATAAGTAATATCTATTTAGAATTTAATTTAATATTAATATTAAATATTCGGATTTTTTTTGCAATCATTTTCTTAAGTTTTTCAAATATTCCATTTTTTTTTATTTTTACTAGTTTTTATTATAACTATCTTTACGATTTAAAATATTAATTGATACATTGAAATTTACGAATTTGGCTCAAAATATTAAATTAATTATAATCAAATTAAAAAAGCCTCCTTTAATTTTAGTTAATTCCATATGAAATATTTGCCAAATGTCGGCTAATTCGATATATTTTTGAGATTTATTTATTGGACGATACTTTTTTAACATATTCAAAGCATTAACTCAAAAATCTTATATATCCTCAAAAAAGTCTTAATTTTTATAAAAAATATTTTATTCAAAATATTAATATACTTCTCTGGTATATTATGTGGAAACTCAATTATTTTTTCACCCTGAAAATTCAATATAATTTTATATTTAAAAAAAATTCTGAGAATTTTTTATCCAATATTATAAACGCTTTCGGATCTTATTGATTAAAGTATAAGAGGAAATGATGATATAAAATTATGTTTTTTAGTTTTTCAAAAAAAAATATTCACTCAATAAAAAGCCAATTAGACCAACCTCAAAAACTAAAGATTTTTTAATAATCTTTATCACAGATTTTTTCTATTCTTATATTTAAATTTCTCAAAAAAAAATCTTTTATCCGTAATAATTGATAGCACTCATGACAACTTTTTAAAATTAACTAATAATCACTGTTTATTTTTTAAAAAATTAAAATACCTAAATTTTAATGAAGTGTTTTGATTTCATTATATAAATATAAATATAGGATCATATTTTAATAAAATATCAAAATTATACAATATTTAAAAATAAATCAAAAATTTTAGATTTATTATATCAATTTGCGATGTGAAGAATTAAAAACGGTATAAAATATACTACAATTTTTTGAGGGGTTTTCAGTTTTTTCAATATATTAAGCCCCTTCTATTGATTTTAAATTGAGGTATTTATTAAATTAAGAAAAATAGTATAATCCCCGAAATTTTAGGTATTTTTTACAAAAGATCTTCACCGGACTGAAAATATTTAAATAGAGCTTATATAGAGTTTATTACTTTTAACTCTTGTTTTAAAAATTTATTATTTTGATGATAAATGAAATTTTCAATTTTCAATTTTCTTTAATTTTATTTATACTTATTTTAAGTTTTAAACCTATTATTATGCATAATAACCCTCATAAAACAAAATTTTATCTGTCAAGTTGGAAAAAAATTTGCTTTAAAATTGAATTAAATTCACTTGGATTTTAATTTAATAAAATTAAAAAGATTTTCCGATTATTTAGTCGATATTGATAATTAAAATGATCTATTAAATTTTAAAAAAATCGACTAATATACCCCATTATTAACTTTAAGATAAAGATTCAAATATTTAAAGTAAATTTTGATAAAATTTTCAATTATAATTAAAATTTCAAGAAAATTAAAAATTTTGTTTAGAAGAATAATTATCCAAATTAATTAAAATATTTTTTGAAAAAATCCCACAATTAATAATACAAAAATTTCTAGCTGAGATTAATAAATTTGAAGTTCTCACACATTTTAAAGAGTTTTATTCATCACCCTTGCATTTTGTATAATAATTTTAAAAAGATTTTATTTTTACCAGAACCCTCTAAATATTATTGTTTTACTATTTTAATCTTTATATCTTTTAAGATCGATAGTATATAAATAAAGAGCCCTTCTTAAAAAAATTTTAAAGATAAAAGCTCACTTCCATAATAATTTTCATTGAAATTTTTTTGATTTATTTTATAAATATTTATTTTTTTGGGTCACGGGAAATTTTTCCTATTATTAATTATTTAAATATTTTTTATTCTCAAAAACTAATAAAGATATATGATCGCTGGAGAAATCTGCAAATTTTATAAATTGTGTACAGAATCATTTTTTTACACGTCATTTTAGTAATATAATTTCAGGAAAATTCAGGAAAAAAACTATGCATACTATTTAACAGTTATTTTGATTTCATTCATTCTTTCTTTATTCCAGAAAATGATTTTAGATTCCTTAATATATTTTGAGAACAAAGAATATTCTGATTATCTTTTTTTATGAATTAACACTTTATGTTTGACGATTAACTGGGTATGCTTAATTATTATCATTACATTAAATCAAATATTGAATTTAAGCATAATTATATCTATAATTTAATCACTTTTCCTGAAATGGTAAAATGGTTATATAAATATTCGATAAGGTATTTTTGGAAAGAATCACTTGGATAAAACATTTTGAAAATTTATTATAGCTTAAATTAAATTTTATCCAAAATAAGAAAAATGCCTATATTTTTATTTCAAGATTTTAACCCGGAATTTCGTTAAAGTTTGCAGGAAAAAATGATGTTTGAAAAAATTTTCGATTATATTTTTTAGAATTTTTGGAATTTTCCAGAATTTTTTATTCTTTTCTTATTTTATCTATTGGTATACTCCTATCATTACCAACCCTCCTTAAAAAATTAGTGTTAAATAATAAAATCCAAAGATCTTATTTTTCAAAAAGGAAAAAATTTTACTGAGTAAATAAATCTAACCTTTTTATATATATAGACAGGATAATACGATGTAATTTTATGTAATTCAAATATCATGACACCTTTTTTTCGGCAAAAAAATTTTGAAAATTTTTTTGAAAACAACAAGAAAATTTTTGGTGTCTAAAAATAATCGATTTTCAGCTCAATAAAAAATATTTTTTAATTGAAAGAATTTATATTTTTTATTTATTATGAAAAATAAATTATAATTAAAAGCGGAAAAACGAATAAATTCTGAATTATTTTCTATGTATTATATTAAATGGAGTGATTTTTATTAGCTAGAGTATTAAAAACCTGTAAAAAAAATACTTATAAACTATAAGAAATAAATTATATTAAGATCTTTCGTTTTTTTGTTATTTTCATTCATATAATTTATATGTATATAAACTTCGGATATAAAATTAAAAATTTTAAATTAAATATATAATTAAATAATATTTAACAAAATTATTAGATAAATTCGGTCAAGACAATAATCTATGCGAATTATAAATAGCTGAAAAATTAATTTTCTCTATTATTAAAACCAAAAACTGAAAATTCTTTTCGGTTTTTATTTATGGAATTATAGAATTTTTAATGATTTAGATATCTATATTTTTATAATACTTCATTTTCAACACTCCGCCATAAATTATGAATTCATATAGTGATATTATTAAAATGATTATTCGTATACTATATAATTTAATTAACCAAATTTGTAAGAATTATGAAAAGATTAAATGATCTCAGATATTTTTGTTTATTTGATTTAAATATCTAATAGCATGATGCTTAGGTTATTAGATTTGTTATTAGACCCAACGTGTATATAAATGATTTATTTTACAGGATTTTCATTTTAGGGACGAATTTTTTTTTTTAGAGAAAAATTATTAAATTATTGGAGGTATTATTTATTTTTTTTAGATACACAAAATTAAATTATTAGAGATATTATTTTTCATTTTTGAAAACCCAAAATTTCATTCTTAAAGTAATATTATTATATTATTATATTACTTTGTATATTTATATTTCTTTTTTAGAAAAATGTTATTTCAAGAATGAGGAGATTTTTTCTCATTCTTCGAGTAATAATTTTAGAAGATTGGAGATGTTTATTTTCGTAGTTACAGAAATTTTCCTGATTTTCGGAGCATAATTACGTAATTACGTAATTTGAATAATTTAGCTATTTTTTTATAAAGAAATTCACAATGCATATCATTCACGTATATCTTCGGGTCCGTATATAATATCAAAGCTATTAGATGAATTAGCATTTGAAGTCATCAAAACATGCATAGAAAAAATTAACAATAAGTAAAATTAATCATTTTTAAGAGAAAATTGTAAAAATGATCACTGTTTTGAAAAATTTTGCAAAAATAATCACAATTTCAAAACAATTTCAAAAATAGTCAAAATCAATTATCACATATTTTCTTTCGGCAAATGAAATTGATTTTAATATTTACCATTAAGAATAGTATTTTTTTAATCAAAAAAATTTAAATTTGCGTTATTTTTTTTTCGGTTGAGACAATGATAGCAATATTTGTATTTAGTAGGTTTTTATGAGGGTTAAATTCAAAATACTAAATATATTGCGCAATTAGGTCTTTGAAACTAGAAAAAGTTTGCTTTGCACTATTCGCCTTTTTTCTTGCAAAAATAAGCTCAAAATATTCAAAACAGATCGTAAAG
>LSSL01007704.1:0-15215 GCA_001953115.1 Smittium mucronatum | reverse complement strand
TTTGGAAAAAATATGATTATTACAAATATTGGATGCAATTTAATTTTTAGTTTTTAAAAGTTATACAGAATAATTTAAATAGAAAGGCTAGCGATTCAACTGATACAAAATTGTGTAAATTGATGCAAAATCAATCATATCATACAAATCAAACAATGGAATGTATTTATCCACACAAAATTATGTAGATTGATACATTTATTTTAAGCTTTAATTTATTTTTCAGTTAATAATTTAAAAACTATTATTCGATAAAACATTCAATTATTCTATATTTCATAAGATTTAATTTTTATGACCAAAAAGTAAAAATATGGAGTATATGGTATTAAAAATGATTTTATATTCTGAATCAAAAAAATGAAATTGTACTGAATAACACTTTGATACATCTATTTAGAATAATATAAGATTTTTAAATTTGTGAATTTTTCGATTACAAAAGATAATAAATTTGAAATCCAATTAAATAAAAGCGTTTAAAAATGGCCAAATCTATATTTTTTAGTAAAAGATAAACTAAAGACAAAACGTTGAGATAAAAAATTCTCTAGTTTGGCGGGTTTCTAAAGATTAATCAGGCTAATATAAATACAGTCTCAAATATCTACTTTTTAAAATATATCCTTGAAGCATTATAAATTAATATATTTAGAATATACAAACAATAATTTCATATTTTGCACCATTCTGATTTACTTATTTTATTTTAAATTTGTCTTTTATCTCTGCTTAATACATAAATAAAGTGTGTGCATATATGTTATTATTATTAATACTGATATTTCAAGGAGATGATTACTTTTAAAATAAGCTTTATTATATTTTGGACATTCAAATTTTTCATTTTTCATAGCAAATTTGAGAATTTCACGTTTAAACATTGATGTAATAAATATATAATATAATAATACCCCCTTTATTCAAGCTAAATACTCAAGTTATCAAAAAATACTTCGATATTAAATGAGTATATGCTGAGCAATTACACATCTATAAAAGTATATCTCGAAATTATCACTTTTTTCACATTTGAGTAAATAGAATTCTACACAAGTTTCTATTTAAATATTCAATTTATCACCATGATTTAGATGATTTTGTCCCACTTAAGAGAAAGTAATTATTTTAATAAAACTTTGAAGATATCTAGTGTAGATAATCAGGGAATGAAACTTTATAAAGCGCGGAAATATAACTGCGGGAAATCTACTGAATACTAGCTTGCTATTTGTTAGATAATTTGACTATATATGAGAGATTCTTCTCAAGACCAGACTTTTTTTTATTGTGTAAACCATTGGCTACTCTTTGATTTATTTATATCCAAACCAATAAAAATAGAAAAACATCTGGCTCTAATAATTTTCAACATTTGACCAATAGAAAACTAGTCTCTAAAATTCATATTTTGAATTACCCAATAGCTCTATTTTTTATCTTAGCACCATATTTCCAAATAAGGAAAGCAGTAAAAATTTAGTAGGAAAGTGTCTGCTCTCAAAGAGAATCTCATATGGAATAGAAGTTTTCAAATTATTAATGCCTAATAAATTAACCCTTTCCGGGCCCAAATTTGTGCCTTGCCCCCATTTACGTATATAATGAAATTACAATCGGCTCAAAAATATGATCAACCCAATGGTATACAAATAAAATTAAACTAATAGCGGCATTGATCGAAAAGTGAAAGACATTTTTTGCACCATTGCCCCTGAAAGGGTTAAAGAATAAAGTCCATGTATCAATCTACATAATTTTGTGTGGATAAATACATTCCATTGTTTGATTTGTATGATATGATTGATTTTGCATCAATTTACACAATTTTGTATCAGTTGAATCGCTAGCCTTTCTATTTAAATTATTCTGTATAACTTTTAAAAACTAAAAATTAAATTGCATCCAATATTTGTAATAATCATATTTTTTCCAAAAGGAAATTTATGCATGCACTCAAGCGAAATGACCATAAATTTAAAGAGGTATCTATCAATTGATATAAGCTTGCGATTTTTAACGAAATTAAAAAATTGCATTCTTTTTAAGATTAGGAGGTACTATTGGATAGAATCTTTGGTCAACACATCCGATTAACTTGCCTATTTGGCAATAATACATTCCCTTCGATTTAAATTACCCCGTATTTTCAGCAAAAAATCTCTAAAGTGATTTATTTTCTGCATTAAAATGTGCTTGGTAAATCGTAAAATAATTATAAAAAAATAAAAACAACAGAATTGGGGGATCTATAATAGATAAAAAAAAATTATTTTGAAGAAAAAAATATCACATGGGCTTTTATAGATCTAAATACATTTTAAAGTTTCGGTGGAATAGAATGCAGTGTGTAAAACTTTTTTAATCGCCTAAAAAACTTGTATTTCGGGTATTTTTTTTTGTTATTAATCATACTTAGACATTGTTCTATAATCATTATTTTGGTATTTTCAGCGATTTTCAATATGATATATTTTATCGATAAAAATTTCTAGTTTAAAAATAGTTTAGATAATCGCTTAATATATCCAAGAAGAGGTAAGCACATATTGACTTTGGGGATGTGAATTTAAAATTTTTGCATTTTTAAGGTTAATTTTTTAAAAGCTATATGGCTCTTGAATTTAAATTCTCTAATTCATAAGCTTTAAAGTGGAAGAAAATTAAATTTTCGGAAGTTAATCAATTATCTTTTTCTAAAATAACTATTGAAGTCGCATTTAATTTTAATAAATAAAAAACTATAGTGATATAGCCTAAATTGGATATTAGAGTACGATTAAAAATGAATTGATAGCTTCACCATTTTTTTATGAGTAGATTAAAAATAAAGCTTCGCCGAAATGTTTCGGTATATAAACCCATAGATTTAAAGAAATATTTCCAAAAACCATAAGATTTTATAAGTTTGAATATTGAAAAATAAAATTGAAAGAAATGAAGTTTGGAACATCAGTTTTAGTTTTGCTGTTGTTTTCGGGATTTTTTTCCGCGGCAAGCTATCTAGGTGACAACCCATGGCTAGGAAATTATCACAAAATCCAAGCCCAATTAGATAATTCTATTATTGAAAACAAGGGAAAGGATTTATCCACGTTTCATGAAGGAGATTATCATTCAATTAATAAAGGATATGGTACACAGAATTATGGGGGTATTTTTTCTATGGATAAAAATAAAAAACGCCCAGGAAAATTTTTTCAGAATAAAAATATACCCAATAGTTTTATTGGGGTTGCAAACAGTAATAATCACGCAGCCGAAAAAGGTGATTATCCCTTCAAAAAAAGCGATACAAATCTGCCTGCCATCCTTTTCAATAGTGGTCCAAATAACCAACCAAAAAACATTAACAGTAAACTAATCAGCCTTTTGCCCAAGATTTTGGAAAAACTTGATGGTTATATCAATGGACTAAGAGATTTTTTGAATAAATTTAAAAAAGTGCCCTTTTTTTACAACTTTGCTTTGAAGGAAATTGATGGTTATTTAGCTGGTATGCAGGAAGTCTCAAAAGAGTTAAGTAAATTTTACAGCGTTCTTACTGGCGAAAAAAACGCCAATTTTAAAGCTTCTGAGCAAGGATTTTCGAATTATATTGATAGTATTCATGATTATTCAAAAGCATCTAAATTGATGAGTAATAAAAGCAATCACGGAAGTTCGATTAAAACCAAAAAAAATTCTGAAACGGCTTTGAAAGCGGTTGAAAGTGTTCTTAAATTGTTTGTAACTAGCCATCAAACATAATTTTAAACACCGGATCAGCTATTTCAATTGAAATAGGCTAACGTTTGCAAGTCAAGGATGTACGTTTTTTATAGTTTTATGTTAAACTTTTTTTAAAATACTTATTTCTTATTATTTTTGACTGCGTTAATTATCAAATTTATCTCAGAAACCATATCTCATTCTCATTTCTTTTATTATCGACACTATGTATCTGTTATTAGTTGCTCAGCTAGCACTTGAGAGCTGTATGTTGTATACATGCTATCAATACCCAGAGTTTATAGATTAAATAACACTCTTAAAAGTGAAAAGAGATGAAAAACTTCCCCCCCCCCCCAAAAAAAATTATTTGACTGAGAACTCGGTTCCGATTCTTGATCTTGAAATTAAATAAAAAGACTTTTTTTTTTATTGTTAATTACAGAAATATATTTCAATATTTTATTCTAGATTTTTTAAATTGGGTCTTCAAATATTTTTGCAGGATCTAAATAAATTCTATAATTATTCTGATCGCGACAGCCACACACACATTGACTCACTCACTCTCTCTCTCGTGTGTGGATTGATTCAAGACTGCAAAGCCTCATTCTTACCATCCAGTTTCTATTTTGTCTGTTATTACAAGGATTTCCAATTTGTGTATGTCCCTGGTCTCGCCTTTAAGGTTATAGGACATTTTACCTATTTAAATGACCTACATGACATTTTTAATACTCTCATTTAGATTTTTTTAGTTGAATTATCCAATAAAAGTGCAGAATTCCATTATAAAAAAAAAGCTTATTTCTATTACTGTTTTTTATATTATAGAAACTAAGCCAGCTGCTTAAAGCTGCCCAAATAGTACCAGAGAGCTGTATATTGTACACAGACTATCTATACTAAGTGTTTATCGATCATTAAGTGCTTTAATATGAAAAAAGAGCAAGGGGACAAAAAAAACGATTGAGATCTCAAAACCGATTCTTAATCTTACATAGAAAAAAAAAATAAGAAAATATTGAAAGTCCTTTAATTTAGTTTTTTTAGAACAACCAACCATGGAGGAGATAAGACCCTCTAAATGTACCAGATCATTATGCTCTAAGGTTGGTAAAGGGAAGGCTGCAAAAAAGTCCACCACGATTCTTCAAAAGCAAGTGGTGATAAACTTCCCTGGGCCTCAGGATCGATATTTTATTGACTCCAAAATTAAGTCAATGAATCATAATACCAAAAAAACTATAAAATAAGAAACCCAAGAAAATAAAAGCTAAGATGTTAAGCGAAAGCTTAATAGATATGAGCCTCTATTCAGAGGTCTCATTCAAGCACATGCTCCATGAAGGAGATCAACGCTGCCTGAAAATTCATTGTATTGGAGGCTCAGATATAAAAGTAGGGTGTAACTGGAGCCAATCTCGTGGCAACCATAGGGATGAAATCGAATATGCCTCCAGGTCCATCTTCGACATTAAACACTTGAGAAAGGAAGATCATCGAGCCAAATTCACTTTTTTTATTTTTAACTTTAACTAGGATTCCAATAATTTCATGTCAAAAAAACTGGTCTTCGCGGATAGAAAAGTCGATATATATCAAAATTTTCGGATGGAACAGGATATAGTTATCATCAACATAAACAAATTTGAGGATGATTTTATGTTCGCCATGGTGGAACTAATCGATAAAGAAATTTCTTCCCTAGGCACAATCTGTGAAATTAGTGCATGGTGCAAAAAAAGGGCTTCCGAATATCTAAATTTTGGTATGAAGGTTCTTTTAAAGATAAAAAACATAAATACGGCACTTCCCAGATTCCTAGATGAAGAAAGTGAGATGATCAATATCTTTCACAAAAGCTGCAAAAAGTCTTGCAGCTATCTTAAGAAGATGGACCACTGGAAGTCTGAGTGCCCCGATCTCGAAAAAAGGGGCAAAAATCTTCCAATGAGGCTGCAAAATTTTTTAAAATTTATTTCGGTTCAATAAAAACATCAATAAGCGAAGCTATTCGTGTAATTGAAACCGGAAGAGAGAATATTGGCAAAAATACCGTTCCGAAAATTTCCCAAAAAAACAATTCTGGAATTAATTCAAGATAGCAATTTCAATGGAAAATATTGAATACTCATAAATCTGTAAAAACATTGAAATGATCGAAGAATCATCAGGTGTTTCTGTTGGTGAAAAATAAGCCACTAAAGACCCCAAAAATACCAAATTTAATTTCGCGGCTGAAGAATTAATAGAAAACGTGTCAAAAAAATCTAAACTCACGTGTTTCGAAAATATTAAGGTAGTAATAAAACATAAACAGGATATTATAAATGAAAAAGTGTTGATATCTGGAAACAACAAATCCAGAAAATTTTCATTTTATGAAGATTATAATCTATTTTGAACAGCAACGGGCTCTTCTGCATCTTCGAATCAAGAAAGCATGAACCCAATATTAAAAGACATTGAAATTTTTAACCAAAATATTTCTAACAACACTGAGATTTCAAATTCATCTGATATTGATTTTCAATATGAAGGAACTAGGCCTATATATGGTTCGATTTAATTAGGTCCCACACATTTTTACATATTCGATAGCGGTATTTATTAATGAAAATCCAAAAATATTAACAAAAAATAGCAACGATAAAATATCAATATTCCAAATCCAAGAAATAAAGTCTGACAATCAAAAGATATATCCTATACAACTACTCCTTTATGGAGTTCATATTCAAATTTCAAAAAAATAATAAAACTCAACGGCCAATGACATATCTAGATTCGGTCTTGTGACCACAAAAAAATAAATTTACGATCTGATGAAATCAAAAAGATCGAAAAATTTTTGAATGCCAAAATTATACAGGAAAAAAATAAAAATTGTCGATCCGCAAATATATATTGGCTCGGATTATAAATGGTAAATTTGATGAATGATGAATTGATGAAAAACTAAAAATGATAAAAATCAATTATGATCCAAACTATATGCCCCAAATTTTGGGCTTAGTAATAGGCTCAGTATTATTAAATTTAGAATCAAGGGCATAAAAAATTTTTTGATGAAACGATTGAGTACTATCTCAATCAGGCTATGCCAAATATTCAGGCACTTCAAGAAACATTTTTAGATAAAAAAACAATGGATATAAAATCCCTGGATAATTCTGAATTGAAACTAAAGCAGACATAACCAATGGTGGGATAGGTCTACAATTAGCCATTAGAAATTAATCTGACCTAAAAATAAGTGAATATAAATCGTCCTGAAAATGGATATCAGGGATTTTATCTGGAAAATATCTTAATGTAAATGAACTAAGCATGTTGCTGACCAATTATCACATGTCAGGTGCAGGCTTTAGATGCACAAAATCCTAAGATGAATTTTTTGAACTTTCTCAAAGGGAAAAGTTTAAATCCAAATTCAAATCAAATATAATCCTAGGGGACTTCGGCATGAAAATCTCCACTTCATTCTTTATATTCAGATTAGTTATGTGCCATATGGTGACAGAGGTAACAAAATTTCCATATCAAGATAAAATAGAGGCGAAATAAGAAGAATGATCTATCATATATTCTACTCCGGGCTAAAAATCAGAGAAAACTGGTGCACCTCCAACAAAGATCTTGAAATTTTTGACTACATGCCGATTACCGCTGAATGGAATTTCAATTCACTCGAAATTCCAGCCAAAAAAATAAAAATTAACGCGAAACGAATTCTATCTTTCGCCAGCCATTTTATAAATAGGAACCGATTATTTCCACTAATTTATACTAATAAAGATCTAATTAGACTCACTGAGAACCTTATCGATGATGTATGGGAAGAATAAAAGAGGCTTAAAGCCATCACAGCTGCTACCGAGATCTGTTCGAAGCCTCTGTCCAAAAAATCGTAGAAATAAATTTAGAGATTATCTGCCTAGCAAAATCGATCAAATAAGTTACGTGATTGTCAAATATAATTGAATTAAAACGATAAAAATGGTTAAAAATTACATTAAGCTAAAAAAATGAAATTAATGTAAGAGATAATAATATCTAAAGACACCAGAGACTACTTGGGAACCATCAAATCATAAACTGAGAAAATCCTCAGGAGAACATCGGAAAACCCTGTGCATGATATAAATAAAAATATAATAACCGAAAAAAGTAAAAAGGTACAAATTTGGGATATTAATTTATTATAATTGGCCAATGATTCTACAGGAAATAGCCGTATTATTGCTAAGCGGGAAAGAATGATATCCACAGACTGTTACCACTTAAAATAATACGACTATAATAAAATATGGACTGATATTAACATGATCTATCTTATATGACCAATAAAAAAGCTTCTGAATCTGACGGAATACCCAACGAGGAATTTAAATTGGTGATTTTGTAAATATTTTTACAGTCAATATTTACTAAAACTATTTTCGAAATTACAATTTTTCTTACAATTAGGGGGAAATTTCAAAAAATATAGATACTATTATAGTAGTACCGGACCCTAAAAAATGTGTTATCAAGTCACCCAATAATTATATAGAAATAAACTTATTCCAACCTCCTTGAATCCATTATCCAAAATAATATCTAAAGAATTGGCACGAATCGGCAATAAATATGAAATATTCGTAAAGGAAAAATCTGGATTCCAAAACTTAGAAGAGTTCGTTGCTCAAGCGAAATTAATTTACGAAATTTCAGGAAGAAAAAAATAAAAAATAAAAAAAACCAAATATTCTATATAGATTTTAGCAAAGCCTACAACCGAGTGTCCCACACTACACTGTTGCACAAAATGAAGGACATTTTTATTGGAGTTAAGTACTCAATACTACCCTTTTTCCTTTATAGATTCCCGAAAATTACTGATAAGATTGGAGAAAATGTCTCCAAACCTACTGGCTACCTATTTGAGTTGATAAGAGGCTGTTCAGTCCCGTTAATTGTCTTTGATTTCTATATAAAAGATCTTTTCAAAATTTTTAAAGTTGCAGATGTTCTTGAAATCACCTCTAAAATAGCTGATATTTTGTTGGTTGATTATTACGTGATATTTGCAGATTCAGAGACTATATGTAAATGGCATCAAATCAAATAAATGATTGGTAGAAAAAAATGAGGGATGGCTGTAAATGCATAAAGGTGAGGTTTAATGAATGTAACATGTCCCCTATCGTCCGATATGTTACTATATAACAAAAATATTCCAAATACTGATCAATATACACATTTGGGGTACATAATGAAAAACAAATGGGACATATAAGCAACTGAAAAAAACAGCACATCAAAGGTCAGTAATTAATTCTAAGTTATATTTAACTTTCGAAATCGTAGTGAAATACCAATCATCCTAAAAATAAAATTCATAAATTCGCTTATGATGAATATTGGCCGTTACGGTGGCGAGACCTTTGGAATTGGTGAAGCCAAATTCAAGCCGATCCGGGTCAAAATCGTCAAAGCTATCCAAAAGGTTGACAATTTGGGTGATTCTGACGTCATGGGGCGGGTACGAGCCTAATTGAAGATCAAATATGTCTTCATAAAAACCAGAACTGTTCTGTAGCGTTTGTATCACAAGTTGAAAACATGTATCTCCTAACTATTTGAGTTTTTCATCAAGATCAGATTGAAATATGGGTCACCAGGTGTGCAATATGGATTAAAAAAATTATTTTAAAATTCAAAATGTGAAAAAAATCACCACAGGCAACAGGAAAAAAAAAATTAACAAATCTAAAATCCACCAGTAACGGTGGGCCGAAAAATAGTCTGTAAAGGAAACTATACCAATCTCTAGCTGCTGTAACTTGATATAAAACTTGGCTTCCATTACATATAGAAAATATAGATTGGGACCTTCCGTACCGTATAGTGACTATATAATATGAAATTTTTAGATGAATTTTTTTTAAAAAAAATCGACCCTTATGCAAAAACAATGTGCCTGAAATTGTAGAACACATCTTATTTAATTGCTCTTGATGGGATAGACAAGGAAATGAGACTATCGGCTGGTTCATACCTGAAACGATCCGTTCAGTCATAAAGAACCAACTTTCTAATTTCAATGAATCCCGGTATTGTATAGTTGGAAACCATCTTGGTTTGTGGGGGGGGTGGGCAGACTAATTTAAATATTTGAAATGTAAGTTTAGAACACTTATATTTAATTTCTTATAGTTGAAATCAAACATCCGAATTGTTTACACTTGAGAATAAACTTAATCATCCGAGTTTATATTAAATTTCAGCCTAGTTAAAATAAATTCTTTAAAGTCCTGAATTGCATGAGAATCAGATAGGGAATAAGTAAATAAACTTTTTAATATTTTTCATGCAGTTTTTTATAAAAAAAAAATATTGAATTTATAATGAATTTTCTATAGTAAACAAATAGAAATATTTAAAAGTAATTTTATAAAAAAAATCCTTAGTACCACACTTTTTCTCAAATATTGATATTCGCCATTACATATACAGTTTTGACGTTTAATTTATTCAAATTTCATAAAATATTAATAATATAATATCTCTGGATGCATATATACTTAATTTTGAATAATTAATTAATTTGGTTAAATTTTTTTATAATGGATTACAAAAATCATTATAGATTCACGATGAATCGTGGCAATTTTCAAATCCGTATCCCTTACTAAATAAAACCACGTAATTCTTAGAATTAAAAAAAAAACAAACATCTTTTCAATAATTCAGATATAAAACAAGAAAAGATAAAAATAATATCAATTAAATACAAAATCAATACATTGCCACACAAAACCATATGTGAACATACATGGAGCTGAAAACGAATTCAAAAAATCTTATTTTTTATAAAATATTATCTAAGCCGATGATGGAGATTCCTTCAATAATAGAAGCCAAAACACCATCCCTGATACAATCTTATTGACACATGAAGCTATGTTGAACACAAAATCGCTTTTCAATCTGATTATTTAACCAAAAACTTTCATTATGGAACAGGTGGAGGATTATTTAAAATATAAGAACTTAAAATGAATATCATAATAAATATACAGACTTCTAAAGAGGTCAATATATTTTAGGAACCGAACAGTTTATAATTCTCCTATTCATAATCAAATTTCACATTCAGAGCCTATTAACAGCCTTAGTCATGTCGAAACTCTGCCTTAATCTTAAATATAAATTATTTTAGAAGAAATATATCCCATTTTATAGAATCTCCTTTGAATTTTATTATACTCAGTCATAATTCAGTCAAGTTATGAAGCATCTGCTTTGTTCAAGACTATATATAAAATTTAAAATCGTTCTTAATAGCACAAAGGAAAAAGACCAGAATTTTTAACCACTTTGACCATAAATTCTTGAACAGATAGGAGGTTTTAGATAAAATCCATAAAAAACCAACTTTTCAAGATTTCAACTAGAATAAATAGCCTTATAATTTTTTACGCAACTTCAGGATGAAGTTCCGTTAATAATGAATGTAGTAGTTATTAAGAGAAAATAGTTTATATCTTAATGTGTAATTAATACACAATAATAAATTAAAAGTAGCCAAAGAGATATCTAAAGAAAAAAAATAGCGGATCCAGGCCCATTTATAATAGTTAAAAACCAGAATATTTACCTGGTTTTAGCCAAATGTACAAATAACAGTTTTATGGATATCAGAGTGAAGATAAATCCTCTAATAATAAAATATTCAAAAGTTCTTTTGGTGATATCAGCGTTAGAATATTATCCAATTGGCTTATGGAATTGAAATTATCAATCGATAAAAATTTAAAAAAAGTGAGAAAATTGCAATAAAAATCTCAAAACTAAAGAAAATTTAAAGTCCTAAAAAAATCTCAAGTATCATCAAATTCGAATTTTTCAAAATTCAAACCAAAACACCCAAAAAGCGGAGAGCAAAAAGAAAATATTCAGCAAACTTTCATAAATTTCTCCCCTGATTTCTATTAAAATTAATAGAGTTTGTTACCGATTATCAAAAAAATCAGTAGGATTAGAAACTCAAAAATGAGTTTATTTATTTCTACCCGAAATTCCACCAGACTAAAATTCTGTTTGGAAAAAGTTAACGTATCACTTATTAGTCAGAAATTGAAATAAAATATAGACAAGATTTTTCGAAAAGCTTTTTATAACCCAAAAAAAATAATATTCCTCCCAAACCTAGAAAAAATATACTATATGAACATTTTTCAAGAATGATTATTATTTGGAGCTATCTGAAAGCTCTAGGATAAAGAACCAATAGTTCTACCATTTATTTTATCCACGGAGAAGTTGAAAAAATCCATCACTTTTTTTTAATATGATCCGAATATATGGGTATGAAATCTGATGGGTTTCAAGATATATATGGTTAAATCTTTGGGGAAATGATACTACCAAAAGACCTCACCAATAAGCTAAAGAACAATTTGAAATACCTCCATGTTTCACCGAACATTTAATTTACCGTAATTTTTTAATTTAATAACCAAAAACGAATATTTGAGTTCGAGAATATGAAATTTATATTGAAAACTGACCAGAGAGTAATTGATAAAAACGATTATTCGAACTAGATTCATTTCAAAATAATTAAAATAATTTTAATATTCTACAAAATCCATATAAAATTCTTTGGGGGTTAAAAAAGAAAACCAGATTTAGCATTCTTATAAAATAACGAAATTGTGAAAATTAATGATCAAACCGAATTTAGGCAAATATTTAACAGCGTCAGTAAAATTATACGACTTTATTGGATTAATTTTAAAAAACGGGAAATTTTTCAGTCAACCCACTTTTAAACGCGCAAGTAAAATTTATAGAAAGTTTTTTGAAAGCTATTTACAAAACACAAAAAAACGAACATATTTCTAACAATGCTGAAGAAATCAAGGTTAAATTATAACGCATCTGAAATAAATGATGATTATTTTACAGTATAATGAGTAAAAATAAATCCTATTTTACTTAGAAAAGACATGGGGTAACAAAAAAAAAAACTCGCAATATTCAAATTTTTTTTAGAAAAAATACTATCACATGATTTGAAGCCAATAATCCGAATTAAAAATATTCATAAGATAATTAAACCCCAAAAAATAACCAAGAAGAATTATTACGCTTTTTGGGATTACAATGGATCGTGAGATGCAAAATATTGAAAAAATATTTAGATAATATTAGTCAAAGAAAAATTGATGTAAAATCATTTAAATAAGCTGAAAAAAAAATATAAGAGCTGATTTTTTATCAAGAAATGCGCATAATTAATGGAATTAAGGCTTCGGGAAGGTCTAATCAGGCTCATTTACAATATATTGGATTCACTAAAAATAGTTTCTATGCATCCAGATCAAACCTAAATTTGAATAATTCAACTCTCAAGGCACGAACAATTAGAAATGGAAAGTGTTTCTATTATAAATATATATAATATATAAAAACTTTACTCATACCCGAACATATTTCAATGCTCACTAAAATGAGACGAGAGAACATTGAGAGATTTAAAATGGGAATAAAAGCAACATATTGGAAATAAAACATTTTTATTAACTTATATTGGTTATTTCAGTACGAAATAAGATAATTATATCACAAGTTTACTATCTATAGTAAATTAAAGCTCAGAAAATATGGAATAGGTGTCAAAAATCTCAGTCAATGCTAAAAAAGTATTGTAAATTCTATATATTCAAACTAGGAAGAAAATTTTCTTTTTGGTATAATAAATTTATAAAATGATAGATTATAACAAAATAAATAAACGGCTACATTTATTAAAATTTTGATGATTTTTTGGGTTCAATAAATCTAAATCTAAATCTATTATCTATTATCATAAATGAAACGACAGTGTTTTGGCATTTTATTACAAAATATTCTTTAGAAAAAACATCTTGGCTGGAGATGAGGACAAAATGATACTAAAAATATTATAAAAAAATGTATTAAAAAAGCCATCCACATTCACAGCATAGAAAATAAGTAAATTGAACGGAAATTTAATTAGATGAGGAAATAATTTTTAAATAAATGTATCAACACCGGATGAATAATTTTTTATGTAGCCAACTTTGTTAACACCCTGAAGATCTATATGTGAACTTCAGGGAATCAAGCGATCTTAAAGATGTATTCAGAAAGAAAATTTTATATTTGTGTCTAAATCATATAGAGAAAAGAAGAAAGAGGATTTCTAACATTATTTGAAGAAAATGAAATTTACTTATTCAGCAAGAACTGAATAACTGAATTTAAAAGTAACAAATAATTATGTGACAGATAAATTAAAAAATTATATTTCTTCTATTATTTAACCAAAGGAAAAGTAATAATCCGATGGTATTGTATCCAGGTTAAAAAAATAGCATTAACCAGTATATTATCGAAGAAATTTACGTGCATAATTGTAGTTGTTTAAAGATTTTAAAAATTGTAAAAACTTGGAAAAGATATTAACCAAACTAACTGGAATTCAGCTAGAATATCCAAAAATTTCTACTTCTATGAGAGCTGGCATAAAACTAATAAATTTTTTGTTACTTAAATTTAGAGTCAAAAATAAAGAACAATTGAGTAGTAATTGGTCCAGGAGAGTGTTGATTCCACCCAATAAATCTCAATTTTCTTCATTTTATGATTCAAATATGAAACTAATAAGGATTTTAAAATGAAGGTTATAGTAGATTATAATATTAAGGTATTTTATTTTACAGTTTTAATAGTTAAATAAAATGAAAAATGAATCAGTTTTGTGGCTAATAGTGAAATGTCCAAAATATTTTTGTGGAAAAGTAGTCTTGATGAAAATGTATAACCGCCTGTATTATCGTGAAAAATAATTAAAGAGAAAAAATGTGATATGATTGAAAAATAAATAAATTAAATCAACAAAAATCAAATTGAATTTTAATTTAAGAGGAATTTTTGTTAAGTTCAGAATTAATATTGTCAAAATAAATATAAAATCAAAAAAATCCTAACTATTCGCCACCACTACGCCAACACTGCAAATCAAGATGATTATTTAAAGTCGATATGTAAATTAATTAAAATGCGGAGCTTATGTGTTCGTGGTATTCGGATTCTAATCAGAAATTCCGCTGTTTCTAAGACAAATCTAAGATAAAATGTGCCAGAATTTAGCTGAATTAAACCATGTTTAGACCCCCAACCAAGGAATTTTCTAACTATCCCAGAACCGATTCATTAAATCAGAAAGTTGTTTTTTTATGGCTGAACGGATAGGCGCAGGTATGATACAGCTGATCTTCTCAATTAATTGTATTTTCCATCAAGCGCAGATTAATTAGATGTGATATACAGTTTCAAAAGAATACATTTTGCAGAAATGACAAAAAAATTTAAATTTTTTAATAAAAAAAATTCATATTATATATTCAATAGACGTTACGGAAGGTCTCCATTTACATTTTCCGGATGTAATGGAAGCCAAGTTTCAGGTCAGGGTACAGCAG